>JAUZST010095789.1:4435-18957 GCA_034779995.1 Parotocinclus haroldoi
CTCCTTCTGTATTTAGTATTCTTCTCCTCCTTCTGTATTTAGTATTCTTCTCCTCCTTCTGTATTTAGTATTCTTCTCCTCCTTCTGTATTTAGTATTCTTCTTCTCCTTCTGTATTTAGTATTCTTCTTCTCCTTCTGTATTTAGTATTCTTCTCCTCCTTCTGTATTTAGTATTCTTCTCCTCCTTCTGTATTTAATACTCTTCCATAGACTCATAAGGTTCAGTGGTATAAGGTCATGCTGATTAGAAGACTGTCGTGGAATTGAGAAAGCCATTCCTTAGCCTGAAAAAGTTACATAAATGCATCAGACATATTGCTCAGAACTTCTGCATAGTGCTACCATGTACACAACATCTGAAGCCTAAGCTGTTGTAGCGATCACTCGTTCCAGGACATACACAACATCGTGGGTCTTATAAACACACGCTAGAATATAAACATTAACAAACACACCTCACTGGCTGCACACAGCCAAGTGGGAATTAGTCCATTGAGTCCACCTTTTAAACACTTAAACTTTTAAATAACTGTAAACTTCTGCCTAATAGAATTATAAAAACACCTGGAAACATCTAAAAGTGTCCATGCACAACCCAGACTGTAACATGGTTCCTATTTATGTAAGGAGTTAATGCAAAGTAAATCAATCTTATTGAAAATAATTTCGATACAAAAATGCAAACAAAGCATCAAAGGATGACAAAACACACACACTAACCTTTTTGTAACGTGACCAGCTTTTTATGGAAAATGTTTTATTATAATTCTCTATATGCGTTTTGACCTCGTTTGTTAAAGCCAGCGGTTGTTGATTGGATGGTCGTTAGACAGCACATGCCTGTAGTAAGTAAACGCAAATCTAGATAAAACCTTGAGAAGAATGAAACATGTTGTAGCAGCAAAAGTGGACAAACTATTCTAATCTGCAGCATTTAGGAACATTCTACTAGAGCTTTAAGCAGCATAAAGGGAAGTTTAGAAGCAGGATCCACTTCAATAAGAGATTCCGCTCGTACTCACCACCACCCACCAGACTGTGTTTACTCAAGGTGATAGCTGGGACCCCAAGAAAAGCCCCGGTGTTATTGATAGCTATTCATGGTAAAGTCTTTCATCATGTAAATTTAGGAAATAAGCGGGTGTTTAAAAATAAAATGTGAAATGATCGGTGAGCTGCTGTGTACTTTGTGTATAGTCTCAGTTGTGTTTGTTCTGTGTCCATTTGTATATTTCTAGGCATATAAACTGGTAATTATGACATTACAAAACAGGTCTTATAGCTAAACGAGTCAAATTCTCTCAACCTGCTTAAGTCAATATCTAAATATGTACATACAAACAGATTTGAAAAGGTTTATTGCATTAAAACATATATAACACACTATAACTTAATAATGAAAATATATTTACAACCCTTCCACAGAAAAAGTTGGGACAGGTTGGGAAATGCAAATGAGGAGTGTGAGGAGTTTCATTTCGTTTATTCATAAACATTCAGTTTATGAAATTTAAACGTTAAGTTAAAAGTTAGAACATGTCAATTTAGGGCTGGTTATGAGGTAAAAAAATCAATCTTTGAGGCTCAAAGATAATCAGACAATCTCAAGTTTATCTGAAAATGTGTAAGAAAATAACTGAGACGTTTAAAAACAATGTTCCTGAAAGAAAGGTTGGAAGGGATTAACATAGTTATCTGAACAATATCATTACATAATAAAAATAAAAATCACTAAAAACAGCTTCTATAGGCTGTAGGCTAGGTTTTGGTAGGGAGTGTTTCTCCCCTTACACTTGAGCCATTGGTCTTTATCAGGATCATCCTTTTAAAAGGGTAGCAGCCAAGATATCACTTTTTCAAAAGAGGAACTAGGTGCAAAGGGTAAGATGTGTTAAACCCACAAGACTGAAATGAAAATCAGTGGAAAATAGGATTCTGGGTTGACAATATACAACAAATCTAATGGTGACCAAACACCTTTGCACAGTGCTCTATATGACTAGAAGAGAATACAAATATTTTTCTCATCACTTAATCTCATCACAGTAGGACTGGACCTAAGGCCAAACCTGCCATTCTTACACACGAAATGTTTAGGTTGGACAAAATTATAGTTAGGTATGCTGCTGTGATTTTTTTAAATCTGACAATGCACTGTCGCGCTAGGCTTGTTCAATTTGGGATTGGCCTTTTAAGATAATATAAGATTGTAAAGCTGCTTTGAGATAATGCTCCTTTGTAAAAAAAAAAGTGCTATATAAATACATGTGAATTTGAAATACACATTCAGCAGAAATGGCCTGGGCAAGCGATATGCAGTACAATACCCGTCTGCATTGATTTGTAATCTTAATACCTACAATGCCCATTTAAGTATAAAGTAATTGGACACTCTAACATACCCACTGACCCCAGCCTAGCCCCACCTCCCCCCATCAAATGGTCTATAACCACCACTGCTACAGGGAGCCATTTAAGGGAACCCATCAGTGGGGTGACTTTAGAAAAGTTGGGTAAATTGAAAACCAGATGTGTGTTCTGAACCAGTTTGAGCAGGGGTCTGAATACCCTGCTTTCCTTCCACATTCCATAGATGTGCCTTAGGTTAATTGGCCACTCTAAATTGTCCCAGTATGAATGTGTCTGACCAGTCCTGACCTTTGCTAAGCAGAAACAGTTGGGTCTTTGAGCAAGACCCTTAACCCACAAATGCTTCGGTTGTACTAAGACAAGTAAACCAAACAAACCAATAACGTCACTTCAGTAGTTTGGGCTGTGTGTAAATGACTGAAAAACCCTTTACACTATTTATCATTGATTTTCATGGTTTAAAATGTAAAGGTAGACGCCAAAAGTAATGCTTGCTAAGTTACAGGCTGTTTTGCTAGGTTTAATGCTTTCCCCTTCAGCACAACAGCCTCTTTTTTTGAATAAACTTTGGCAAATCAATACCTTTGTGACAGAATAACAATTTGTCAGATGAATAAATAAAAATCTTCAGAGAAATTGTGGGAGTTTTCCCCTTTACACAGTCGCGTCAACAGTGGGTGAAAATTTCACGTTATACTTGAGTCATAGCTCTCAGGACGCATACTGCCATACTATGCAGTATGTAAACTAGTACGCCACCTATAGAGAGGTGCACTTTTATGCATCGCATACTAACTAGTGCGCTAGTATGTGTCGGCGGTAGCCTAAGCCCGGAGGAGTTGAAAAGCGAGTAAAAATTCCTCCGCGCGCGCTGTGTGATGTAGAAAGATGTACGAGGGCAGATCAGGTTTAAGACGAAACCTGGATGCGTTTGAGCCGAGCTTAAATGAAACGTGGTCGCTTTTATTTTAAACAGTAATGTTTCGGGATTTAAATGTCTAAATATGCGACGCAAATCGCAATATGTGTCGCAGACTGTAGTCCCTGGCTAAACTTCTGGCGGAAGGATACCGTCCGTCTGCGACTTCGCTCGGTGACTTGGAGAGAATAGAGTGAGAAGTTTAGAGTTGCTTCGCTGTGACTTTATAAACGGAAGAAAAACTCAAACTATTTTCAATTCACATGGATTTATACACGCAAAGCAGGGTTTCCGAAAAACAGCAAGGGATTTGAAGTGACTCAAACAAACAGGTTACGTGTTTATTTTCCCTTTTCGAGCCACTAGTTGAAGGGAATCTGAAGATTGAACGTTGGTTGAGGTGGAACTCGCCCTGCGCTCGCGACGCTTATGAGGATTTTTAACAGAAAAATATGGGCCGATTTCCCGGTGTCTCCTCGGGCAAAGTCATTCTCTTCACTTTATGCTGGATTTGGGTTTCAAACGGTGAGTTATTTTATCCTCAGCAGTACTGTTTGTGTGGCAAAACTTGTGAGTAACTGCGTTTTTCCCCCTGCTCGCGTTGTTGGTTAGCGTTAAGGTGAGCATCTTCTGCCTTGAGAGCCTCGGAGCTGTAGCTCGCGAAGTCGAGTTTTTATTTCAAATGTACAAGAATTACAAATAAACAAATGTGTGATTTAAGTCCTTAAGGAATCGTAGCTGTGTACCAAACGGTATAGCAAACTCGGACAGCAAATGATAAGATGCACTGTAAAGTCATATCAGGTACATAACTGTAACACAAAGTGATTTTCCGACAATGGGTTTCCTCTGAAAGTTCAAAGTTAGTGTTGCTTAATGCAGTTTGAAACTTTAAGCACAAACACGGACGTCTAAGGTTTACACACTAACACTCCTACAGCATACGAGTGACTATACGCGGTTTTGAAACTAAGATATATAGAATATAGTCAGTCGTCTCTGCGCATGACACCAGACTTGGTCGGAAGGCATCGCCGCGGCCACTTTATTAGGTACACCTTGCGTAGTGTGGCGGGATAGCATCACGCGGTTGCTGCAGATTTGTGAATCTCCCGGTCCACCACATGACCCGAGGCAGGATGGATCCAAGCTTTTTATGGACCGTCCTGCAGAATCCACAGCAGAAACTGAAACTCATTAGGACAGATAAGGTTTTACAAACCTTTTGTTCTATCGTTTTGTGTTTTAGCCTTAGTTGCCTGTTTTTAGTTGACAAAAGTAGCACCTAGAGTGTAGCCTGTCGGCTTCAAGGTTCAGCCTGTGAAAAAGTCACTTAAAGTCACTTTTCTTCCCCATTCTGGAGCTTGGTTAGATTCAGCAGCTCATCTTGACCACATTTATACTGCTCATATATACTGGGGTATGTATGTGTGTGTGTGTGTGTGTGTGTGTGTGTGTGTGTGTGTGTGTTAAAAGTTTACACACCTTGACACAGCCACAGATTACACTGTTTTAACCCACAGGAACTACTGAAGAGAGAGAGAGAGTTTTAAAAATACTTTGCCATGTAAATTAACACGGTATCTAAATTTTGATGTACATGTGGTTACAGCGATGCATTAAGCACACACACACACACACACACACACCATGCACGTGTGTATCTATCACTTGGCACACTTGACACAACGGCAGGTGATGAGGCTGTGACAAAAGTGTCATATTGTGGTACTTGGGTATTTTACGCTACACAGTGTTTCATAATATGATACACAAACAATAAACAAACCAACGTTTTAACTTGATCGTTTAATACTTTTCGACTTCGGTGATGTCTTCAGGACCCTAAAGGTTGGACCCTAAAGCAAGGGCCTTTATTCCCACATACCTGACTTGTAGCTTTTATATGATTGGATTTGTTGTAAGAGAGTCTGTTCGGTGCATCAGGGTTAAATATCAGGTCAATAAAATGTACCATATAACACACGGTGTGTAACCGGCACACGCACACCACGAATGAAATAATACACTGATGTAAGATTGTGACGATAATAATAAAATGTTAAACTGCTACGTGTACCCTGTGTACCACTATACTATAAACCAGCTCTCTGTTTCCCTAAGTAAGAGGGAACAGGTTGTTGTTAGACGAAGCTGGAGTGCAGAAACGAACGAAGTTGGAGAACAAATATGCTTGAGGAATAAGGACTTATGTCTGAGTGGCTTCAGCATCACTGTAATAATTTAAACAGGAAAGGATGTGATTAAGGAAATGTAGGACAGGTAAGAGGAACCAATACACTGGCCATTGGGATCACAAGGACGAGGGCCGGAACAAATAGAATTTAGAAGTTACTAATAATGCAAACAGACCAAAATATTAAAGTCCTGTTTGTTTTCGTAGTCCTGAATGTTTTAGTAGATCATGATGATAGTGGAAAATATGGTGATATGAGTTTGATCTCCAAGCTGCCACTCCCACGTGAGAGTCTATAAATGCTGGAAAAATCAGGCTTGAATATCAAACACTTTGAAACCTCAAGTTTAGAGCGGTCCACGAACGTGAACGTAAACGAGAATTACGGGTGTGCGGTATCGTATCGTTCGCGATAATACCAGTATAGTTTTTTAGATTATATAAAACATCTAAATCGTGATATTTTGACCTGTTTCCGTAATGACTTAACGGATTTACACAGAGTATGAAATACTTCTATTATGTGACTTATAGTTAGAGTAATAGATTTGGCAGAAAGTAGGTTGTACGTTGATGGAGTTTGTCCCAAAAAGGGGAGCGACTGCGGTAGTGTGGATGGGATTTTTGGTACAAAATATCAGATTTACAACAAACTAGAGTCATAGATAAACTATACAAACCGTCTGTAACAACAAATCTAATCTGTTTCACCACCTCAAGCAGGAGCACATAGCTGAGTACGAGGAAAGTCAAACATACCACCTGGTCAGGTATTTCGAAGTATAAAATATATTTTGTTGCAATTGTATGTTGTTGAATTATATAGCCAAATATATCGTTATCGCAAAAATACCCTAAAAATCGTGATATTATTTTATTGCCATATCGCCCCCCCTTATCGAGAATACGGAGCTAAAGGACAGAGCGGAACAACAGAATTGAATGGGTGCATGTAGGTTATGAGCGAGATTTAGTGCTGTTTGTACAGAAGCTCGTTTTTATCCAAATAAGCAACAATGGAACAGCAACTGGTCATTAGAAGACGTAGGAGAGTAATTTGTGTAAGATACGTGGTTTTCTTTTAGGCAAACAGCCGTTGTCACAAAAACTATCTTTTATGTTCTAAAAAGAGCTATTCTTCTGTAGCTGTACGGTCCAAAATTAGATCCGTGTACCAGAATGGAACTTGGTTTCTTTTTAGTGGTGTTTTTGGGGCTGTAGCGATTATCTTCTGATACCTCCTGTTGCCCCATTAAATCGATTATGGCTATTGTTTCTGTGCTATAACCAAACCTAAGTGTTTTGTGTCCGCTGTTTTGTGTGCTGTTGGTTTTGTTAGATGATGAGGCTCCTGTAGCAAGTCCTGACATCCAAATAGGAGTAAAAATGTGGCTTTTTTGGGACCATTTGGTTGGTCACCATAAAAGAGCAGTTCTTGTGCTAATAGTTTGTTTTAAAGACTCGTTTACTTCTCTGCACACAGACTTTATAGTAACCGTAACAGTTATGAGGCAACAAAGATAAACATTAGCAATGTTTTAAGAGAACAGGTTTGTTTTAAGATGGGATTTACTTTGCTAGATGATCTGTCCAAATTAAACAGTTCCGGAGTCCCAGGAAGCTTAAAATAAGATGATTACCTGAACCTGTATTCTATACAGGGGGGGTGGGGGGTGGGTGGAGGATGTGGTAGTGGTATTGGCCTTCTGGCCAGGTTGGGTACCACATACAGGGCTGTTTGAGGAAGCCAGTCAGGGGATCATCTCCAGGCTCGGTGATCATCACTCTTGCCACATTTGTCCCAAACTTGTTGGTCCTCTTGGACTTTCGAGTCCATTTGGAGCTCAAATGGTGCCAGGCTGGGCAGAATTTAGAGGATGTGATTAAGGGAGGGGAGACAGGGTTCTGATTTGGGTACTGTACATGTCTGGGCTTAACAAGTGAGTGGAAGTGCAGCCTTACCTTATAAAGCTTGTGAAGTGTGTGTGTGTGTTTGTGTTTGTGTGTGTTTGTGGGGGGGGGGTGGGGGGTGTAGGTGTGTAGCCACGACTCATTTAAAAACAAAGTGGATGCACTCGAGAAAAAGGAGTGAAAAAGGGCACTTAATCTGTTTACTTAATACCAGAAGTGGAAGTAAGATGTGGATTTCTTTTCCGTCTGTATACATGCGGTGCATGTTAAGACACACCTTTCATAAGCGCTTACACTTAAACGCTTTAATTTGTTTCTAAGACGAACATTAACAGCGAAGATGGATGATTTTATTTCCTGAGTTCTGTACGAAACAATGGGCTGCCTAGTCTTTAAGCAAATCCTCCGTAATTATGGGGACGTGTTGTTCACATTTAGCTCCGTTCAACTCGGGCGCTCGCCCTGTTGTGTACAAATTCGTCTTTTTAACTAAAGAACGGGAAAGTATTAAGCTTGTGTTTATGGGTAGACGTGGCGTTCGTTTAGCTCTGGTTACAGAAAATGGGCGAAAACAAAGTGTATTTATGTGTGGCTGCTCCTCTGCTTTTCACGATTTACTAACAGATGAACTAATTTGATTTGTCTGTGGGCATTTAGTGATGGCGCTCGGTAGTCCAAGTGGCGGCTTAAAATCTGTTAGCTGAATCGAGCCTAAATGTCGTCTTTAAGAGTGGGGTTTGTTTTCCAGTTCCCTACTGGCTAGCTTAGTTTTTTCCACCTCGTCTCAGCTGGTTTTGGACGTGAGCAGTGTCACGCTGGGTTCACTTTAACCCAGATTTTATAGTCGTGATTAGCGTTATTATTGGACATGGTGCAGGCATTCCACGTGCATTAGCGTTAGCTTCTGTGAAGGAAATCGAGGCGAAGCGAGAACGGCTGGAATGCTGCTGTTGGTGTTTCGCATTCCTCTCTTTCTCTCTCAGTCTTTGTCTATCTCTCTTGGCCTCCCTTCTTACTCTCTCACTCGTAGTCTCTCTCTTTCTGTGTCTCTCTCTTTCTCTCTCTCTCTCTCTCTCTCTCTCTCTCTCTCTCTCAAACACATACACAGCTGCACCCTACCCATTGTTTCCAGCACACTTTGTTGCTTCTTGCTGAGCTGTATTGGATTTCTTTCCCAGAGGTAAAACTGAAAGACGTTTTTTTTTTAATCTTTTCTCTCCGGCACACGACGGCGAGGGCCGCCGCCGCCTGCGTGTATTTACTCTTGTCGGATGGCGTTGTGTGCAGGCCAGAAAGTCACTCCTTTGTCCCAGCTGGGAAATGCAGCTCTGCGGGGTGTGAAACGCAACTTCTCCCACTGCGCCACACACAACGACACGATTATAGAACGGCCTACGTGCCCGAATCTCTGACGGTGTCTGAGCGCCGCATCTAAGCCCACTGGGTTCTCTCTCTGTTCTCTTTCTGTTCAGTTTTAGTTTCTCAAAGCACTTTTACAGACAGCAATGCCTTTACTTCTAAATAAGCCAAGAGTAACCAGAGCTGAATTTATTTCAAAATCCTGTTAGAGAAAGAAAGAGAGCGAGCACAGATTTGTTTTGTTATTTGTGCAGCGGCTTTTTTTTTCTGTCGAACAGGAACTGGATGATATTATACTATAAAATATATCCTCTCTTGTTTTGTACCTGCCAACAAAAAGCTACAGGTTCTTGCTTAAAACGTTATTTTGAGCTGCCAGAGGAACTATCTGTGTTTTATTTACGATTTGTTTTACTGGGCATGCCGGATTGGTTTTTATTCTAAACAGGTTGATGAACAAAGTGCTTTACTGTGCTGTCATGTGAAAGTAGCGTTACTAATGTCGAATTCCCTGAGCGCACACTGTACTGCATTTTAGCAGAACTTGTCAGTTTAAATCGAGGGAAATCAAGGAAATGTAGTTACATTTAGTTAATTTCAGCTGTCATACTCCAGTCTTACTTCCACTGATCTCGTTTTTCCCTAATCATTACACTGAGCGAAAATATTAACCCCTCTCTCCAAAACCCTCCCAAAAAACACAAACAAACAAAAAAATCATAAATAAACCGTACATCATTGTGGAACTAGTCTAGAATATTTGGTCTAAAATTCAGTTCCAACCTAATAAATGATAAATAATTAAATGAGAGACTTCTGTACTACATACAGCTCTTCATCTCCTCCCAGTGTCTCCGTGCGTTTACTTCTGGCTCTCTGCTTTCATTCCACTTTGCATTGACCTGTGTTCGGTTAATTGGTTTTGCTAAATTGCTGCAGTATTTACAAGTGTGGGTGATTCAGATTCAGGTTCCCAGGTAGGCAAAACGCGGATTACTTCAAAGGAATAGAACCACTTTTTTAAAAAAAAACTGCACCTTATGTTTACAGGAAATGTTTTATTGCTAAAGTCAATTACAAATCCTGATTTGAACAACAGTTCATGTATGGATTGTAATGTGAATGTTTTTTTTAAATGCAGACAGATTCAATTTGGTTTTTAACATTGGTATTGAACCTAATAATGTGCTAATCGGTTATCGTATCAACTTGAGAATTCAGTATCGGTGCATCCCTAATACTTGGAGATGGATCCGAGTCGATCGTATATTCACTCGGATTTCTAACGGATCCACTTATTGATCCATATTCCATTCAACTTCTTACTGTGACACATCTAAATGACAAACAGCATGTTGTCACCTTAATCACAATACCAACAATAATAATCATAATATTACAGTCAATTTTAACTCCTGTATCAGTATCTGCGTTTGTGCACTGGAATCGGATCGGAACCGAAATAAATCACTAATGATAACGGGTCCTGAGTATTTGAATGCCTGACAAATTAAAATGCAGAAGCACCCTCTTGTGGCTGTGGCAAATAACATACATTTAAAAATAACGTTTGTTTTGCGTTTAAGGGCAAACACTTTATATCCAAAGTGACGTCCAAATGAGGAGAAATCCATCCAAGCTTTGAGCTCTTTACCAGTTTACCAGTACCTGGCACTTGCCAGATAGTCTAACAGCAGATAAATCTTCATAAACGTCCTATTGAACATAACAGTGGAAATTTAGTGTCACTCTGCAAGCTGAAACATCTGCATCCCATTTAAACTTTATTCATCAACAGCTTATCCTTGGGGTTGCGGAGTGCCATGTTGTAAAAGCTTACGCCTTGAGGTTATTGGAGCTCTTTAAAAAAACAGTGGGGTAAAAACAATCCCCCCGAAATGGCTCCTGGCTTTTCCCAAAAGGAGGGTTGTAGTTGAGGTTCTTTAGGCGAATTTGTTGTCTGGAAATTGAGGCTAAAATCTTCCCATACCTCTAAACGACTAGAGGGGATGGAAGAGGGAGAGGGAGCTGTTTGGGCTTGTTAAATCCCTGGATTAGGGGGAGCCTTGTGTTTGCCATGCTGAGCTACTTAACAAATTAACACAAAATTAAAAATGTTCCACATTCCTGCCTCAGAGCTGTCTGTGCAGCGTCCGGCTCCAGTGGTTTTTCGTTAGGGGATCTTCAGTAATGGGTTAATGGCGTGCGGAGCCAGACGTTAGCTCAGAGCATCGTCGTACCGTGTTCACTTTGATCCTCCATGAGGCGAAGGTCTAATTCCCAGTCCACGGAGACACAACATCAAATCTAAGCAGTAGATTGGTGTGTGCGTGTGTGCGTGTGTGTGTGTGTGTGTGTACATGTGAGACTGTTTGGAGGCCGTGTAGAAGAACGTTCTCAGTTGTTCACACACACACACACACACACACACACACACACGTTTGTTTGGCCTGTTGTTTTACTGGATTGTTATAAACCAAGTAACCCCGTTCAAATGCGCTGGATGTTCTGCCATGGACCATTTCTCAGTACGATTTGGATCAAAATACTCTGCTTGATTCAATTGTGGATCTCAAAGTATTTTAATATGGTCCTATGTGGCCACCCGGCTTCAATAACTGGCAGGGCTTCAGGCGTCAGGCATCTTACAGGCCCCGACTGGCTGTGCCTGAGGGATTTGCTACAGACTGGCATCCCTCCTGGGGCCTGTGATCTACAAAATAGGCTCCGAACCTGATTATGCTTGGGTGGAGCAGCAGCAATTCATTTACCCCACCACTGCACAGACCAGGGGCAGAGTCCCAGCAGTGCCGTTCAGCCAGATGGGCCATCATACAGACATATGAAGAAGGGGCAGCCTTACTAAGTGATCATTCTCCAATAATGCAACAGAGACCCCAGGAGTGACTTGTCATGGCTTGGCACAAAGTACACAGGGTGTGCTTTGCCTGTAAATGTTACTCCGCTTCAGCTCCACTCAAGATGTTTCTGTCATCAGAAACCAGCCACACCATACCCCGGCCCCACCAGAGGGCAGTACCACTTTCCCTCCTTCGGTTGCCAGGGGACCATGTGCTGCCAAGGACTTTCCTGCTGAGGATTCAAGATCCTAAAGTTACTCTGTGTATCGGACGAAATAATGCTGATTTGCATACTATATTATTCGATATTTTATCTATTTATTATTATTTACTGGTGCCCCTGTGCGCCTGTGTGCGTGTGTGCCTGTGTGCGTGTGTGCCTGTGCACGCTCTTTATTTTACTCTGAAATTATAACTGTACATTCTAACTTATTATAACTGAGCTTTGAATATGAAGGTTTCTCTGATCACGTGGCACCAGAATTATTCCTGAATCTTTCCTGGGATGCAGATGCTCTTAAGACCTGCACATTAACATTAACGTTTGTTCTCTAATGAGGCGCGGCCTGTAATTAGCCGATCCCGTTTAAGTGTTCAGGCTGGCATTAAAGGTCGTATCTGCTTAAGGCATGTCGGAAGCAGCCTGGGTCAGCGCTTGATGCGTGTCAGTTTCCTACTTCAGCAGCAAACCGGAGAAAGCCGGCTGTAATAGAGCTACTTCAGGAAATGGAGCGACTTCCTGTTTCAGTGCAAACAACTTCCTCTCCTGTGTTAGCATGGACTTGGGCCAGATCCCCTTTTCTCTCTTGGCAATGCTGCTGTAAGTTTTTTGTCTCAGTGATGCTGCTACTACTATTATTATTAGAATAATATTTATAGTATTTCATGTTTTTAGTCGTGTTCGTGTTTAGTCTGAAAAATACTGTAACTAAATGAATCATTAGCAGTCTGTATACATGAACAGTGAGCGCAGACGCATGTGGCTTCAATTACAGCAACGTGCAGTCATAATATTATTCATTATTGTTGGTTTATTTCTGTTTTATTGATCTTCAGTCAAACTTTATTTGAGCATGTGCTTTGTTTGGCTTTTAACAGCATTTAGCAGCTTTTATCCAGAGTGACTCACAAGTAATAACGGACTGCTGATTTGATTTAAACTCTCGACCTTCCATTCAGAAATCCGGTACTTTAACACTTTAACCTCTGAGCCGCCACTGCCCTGTGCTAGAGGGGGTAAATAAAGCTTGGCGTGATAAATCTCTGGATCTATTCATGTGTGTTAGATCAGTTTCTTTTTTCACGTATGACCTTATAATTTTTCTTTTCGATTGTTTAGCTAAGTTGGGTTTGCAGGGTTTTAATCCTACTTCTGTCAAGCTACCACAGTTTGGTCCTTGAACAAGGAGAACCTTAACCTCTAGTGGGCCGTGGGTGGTTCTTGTATCTGTTAGTGTAAAATATTCTTAACACACAGTCCAAAACACCAACTCAAACTGATTAGTACCTAAATAGCGATTTTTGACCGTCTACGTGCAGCCGGTCGGCACAGTGGCTCGGCTCGCACCTGGGTTCAATCTTAGGGTGGCGAGTCCTGTATACTTTCTGTACAGTCTGCATGTCCTGTGTGGGTTTAATCCGGGTACTCGGGGTTTCCTCTCACAGTCCATTGCCTTCCTATGACTAGACTTAAGATAAACTTGTGTGCGCGCGCGCGTGTGTGTCGCTAAAATGGCCTCTGATGCTCAGAGAGCTGCTAAAAAAACAAACAAACATGTGACCCTCTATTATTATTTACGTACGTCTTCACACCTTCCTAAAATTTAGCCATATGATATACTTAGGATGTAAAATAACTTTTGATTTTATCATAGAACATTCATTTATTGTCATTTGTAATGGAACCGGAGTGCAGGCTGCTTGAGACGCAACGGTCAAACACTAAGAAAGCTGTGCAACTTTTGAATACGGTCCACATTTTGGACTTCGCTTTATTGCATGGGTAATTTCCACTTCCCAGCATCCTCTGTTTGCACTCTCTT
Organism: Parotocinclus haroldoi; assembly: GCA_034779995.1. NCBI lineage: Eukaryota > Metazoa > Chordata > Actinopteri > Siluriformes > Loricariidae > Parotocinclus > Parotocinclus haroldoi. The sequence goes on from JAUZST010095789.1 coordinate 18,096, forward strand.
TTTATAAATTAAAAATAATAAATATTAAACGTAACCATATCTATTACTAGAAAACAGCATCTTCTTGTTTCGGAGGGGAAAACCGGTGAAAATATGAGCAGAAACGAACAGGAACAAGGTAATTCCTGTCCTGGTTAAGAGCTGCAAGTTGCTTTCTGTACTGGTTTTGAATATCGGCCTCATCAGAGCAGATATCGGTCGATGCTCATTATCTCAAAATGGCATTAATCGCCTGCCTCTACCAAGGACGAGTGTGGAACATCTGCCGAGTTTGATAATCCGGTTACATGAATTCTTTCCAGCTCTTGATTAATATCAGCTGGATATTTGATGTTCTGTTCCAAGAACGGGGGACCTGTTAACAAAACCGAATCGGTTCCTGCTAATGCATTTTATGCAGTAGAGAGGACTCCTCACCAGTAAAACATAAAGCCAGTTTAAGAGTTTAACTTATTACTTTTTAAATGGAAGAAATAAGCTTATAAAGTGATTGCTTTAGAAGTTGAAATTTGAACAAAAGTTTGTACTTCAAACTTTTAAATAGTGGAAATAATGGAGAAGGAACAGTTCAAACGGGGATCCTGTAATAATGTAATAATAAATGAGTTGCAGGACATTATTTGTAACTCCTTTCCATGTTTAATATACACATTGTGTTCATATCAGTGAAGATTCCCCAACACACAATTTTTCCACACCATGCATGCATGCGCGCGTGCCCGTCTCTCACTCTACTCTCTCTTTTGCGCTCTCTCTCTCTGTCTCTTTGTCTCTCTCACACAAACACGCAAACACACACACACACACACACACACACACACACACACACACACACACACACACACACACACACACACACACA
>JAUZST010095800.1:0-18953 GCA_034779995.1 Parotocinclus haroldoi
TGTGTGTGTGTGTGTGTGTGTGTGTGTGTGTGTGTGTGTGTGTGTGTGTGTGTGTGTGTGTGTGTGAGAAAGAGAGACAGAGAGAGAGAAAGAGAGAGAGAGAGAGAGAGAGAGAGAGAGAGAGAGAGAAAGAGAGAGAGACATTAAAAATCATACAAAATCCCACTTGCAATCACTGAGCTTAATAAATATGCAGGCATAGGGATTTACTGATGATGCCTTTTTTCCCGCTCTTCTTGTTCTGCACCTTTGCATTGCTTGTTTTTGCGCCCCTCTCAAGAATTAATGTCAATACAGGTGTTGAAAAAAATATTATTAAACACAAAATATTCTCATTTTATATTGGCATAAATTGTTGAATGTGACAAATCAAACAAGAACTTGTTAAGTGCAAAGCAGTGGTGCTGAATACAAATTTACTGAATCTTTCTTATCTTTTACACAAGTAAAAAAAACATAAAACATAACCTTGTGTATTTTTCACACTATACTTCATTAAAATCTAGGTTTGCATGTCATAAAAACAGTTATGCTGCCTCCTGGTTTAGTATGTAAGTGTATATGCATGCCAAGGAACTGTTAAAACAAAAAGTCATTTTAAAAATGTATATCAAACTGAACAAGCCTAGTAAATAGGTCGATAACAATCAATTAAATTCAAACCAAGAACCAAGGATTATTAAATTAAAGAGCTATAAATAGTGGTTCCAGCTACAGCTATTTCCTACCAGCATTCCCTAACATATTTATTTTCATAATCAGAGTCTGGTTTAAATGTTTGTTTTTAATAACATTCACACTGTACTTCTGTTTCCACATTTCCATTTTCCCAGGCAGCTAAATGCACAAGGGTGTCGGTCTCCTACTCTTTTAAAATAATTAAGCCTATATAGATAAATAGACTAACAGATAGATATAGATATACACTGCTCACAAAAATTAGGGGATATTTCATTATGAGATTACATTTTGAAGTATACCCTAATTATTGTGAGCAGTAAAGGTATTTAAGAAGGTAGATTTTTGATAGAACCCGTAAATCAGAAAAAGCAGGCAGTTTTTAAACATTTGTTATTTATTAACAAATGAAAACCTAATACATTTGAAGAAAAACAGACACCTCCTTGGTGGTACTACATGATAAGTATTTGTTAATATTTCTCAGCATTTAAGACACCATTATTCTTGACAAAACCTACCAAATCCATTTGCTAAAAACAGCCCCAAACTCCAATTCCACCAGGGAAAGTCTGCCATGCTTCTCTTTGTTGCATTTAGATAACTGACCAAAATAAACACATTTTTAAAGCAATTATTTGATAAATGTATTACATCATAATTGATTCAATCCTACAAATCATTCGTCTCTTTCTTATTTTATTTTGGGCACCACAGTGGTTAACACTCCAGCCTCACAGCTCCCAGATCACTGGATCGATCTTGAACCTGGGCTCTGTCAATGTGTAGTTTTTCCCTGGGTACTGTTTCCAAAGTGCCCTTAGTGTGTGAATGCGTGTATGAATAAATGAGTAATTGTGCATTATGATGGACCATGTCCAGGGTTGTTCCTGCCTTGCGACCATCATCTGGGCACTCTGATTAGCATGGTTAGGTAAAACAAGGAATTAATGACTTTCCCTGGTCAGTGGAACTCTGGAGTCTATCCTTCTTCAGACACAGTCAAAGATGTCTGCATGCAATGTCCAACGTGGCCGGAAGATACCACTGGGAGGGCTAAAATAATAAACTAGTTATTCTATTCTAACTTACTCTTTGAAGCTTTAAACCAACATAACCACCTTCTAAGCAGTCATCAGAGAAATCCTCTTTTCCAGGCTGTCTATTATACTTTATATCTCTCACTGTGCAAAGTGAAAACTCTTCTCTCCCACACATCATTAATAAGTGGACCTTAAGTGGAAGAACAGAAAGCCTGCAGTTATGTGTGTGCACATAATGACTTCATCAGGTCCTCTCATCTGCATACAATCAAACGGTGCAGCCAACCATTAAGACCCAGGGGATGAAGACAAGCTGCAGGGCTGATGAAGAGCCAGTGCCATTTGAACAGCCAAGCAAGAAATTAATCAGTCTGCAAAGCATAAAGTAACAACACTGTAGACTATTCATAGGTAACAGAAAACATCTCTCCAGAAAACATCTCTCTCTCAGATCCCTGAAATATGACTGAGCCCTGCTGACAGCAATACTAATATAGATGTGAAACAAACACATGCTGGTGAGAATAAGCAAACATCATGTTGGTCTTGAAATATGCTGCTTTAAGAAGCACAATTGTACTCATTATTTTTCTAGAAACAGATGGTGTGCTTCCAATTAGACCAGGACTTTACAATATTAGGAATTGAGCTGTAAAATAAGTTCTAAGAGTGCTTTTTGCCACTCATCAAAGCTGTTTTTGACAGATATCTTCGCTAATTCTCAATGGACTCAACCATAAATCTTAACAAGGGAGTGCCTTACTTACACATTCACATCACAATACCCCAAACTGCTTATCAAATACAATGTGTCTGAATATTTGTGAACCCTGATTAGCTGATTGATAATGATAATGGTAACAATAAAGTATACACTACATGCAAAATGTATATGGGTCAGAACACATCCAGACTATTAACTTGAGAATTACTGCCATTCAGTATTGTGGATAACCTCCTTCTGTGAGCTTGTGGTTTCCATAGCTGAGCTGTTGCTAGTTCCAACTTTCATAATAACAGCACTATTATAAATTTGACCAACAGCTCTAGTGGGGCTATTACTGTATTTGCAGACAGTTACACATGGAAGGTCAATGAGTTCATGAGTTCTTTAGTAAAACGCATGCTCTGCAGCTCTCAACAACTTCTTTTTATGCATAAAAGAATGGTTACATTATACATATTTTGCCAAGTTGGTATAAATCAATAGGGAGTGAGAGATAAGCATATACCACAAGGCCTGATCTATTAAATTAAGATGACACTGTTTTGACACATGCACAGTTTAGACTCCTCTCATTCTATATTCAGGAAAATCTCTCCCCCTCCTTTTCATTAACACTAATGAGTAGTCAGAGTAGGCAGAAAGGTGCACTGCTCACAGTGCTCAGATTTAATGAGTGGCGACACAACCAGTGTGCTGGAACATGCACTTCCTCTTCTACCAGACACTTCCTTTCCAATTTATTTGGAGTTTCATATTCCCCTACCAAAGTACAAAAATACCAAACACATGTACTATATTTTAAATGATCTATTAAAGAAAAAGGTATGTATGTGTACATATAACATGAAAAGAAATGTATTTATTATTATTAAAGTGTATTGCTTTAGCCGTGCAAGTCTGTAAGAGCCACATACACTCCTATTGATTCATAATTTATGCTGATATATATATAGATATATATCTACAGTAGAGAAAATAGGGCATCCAGTTCCTATTCTGCTCCCAAAACAATGGGCATTACAGTTGTTTGTAGATAACAGGGAGACTTGTGGAGTGCTGAAAGTTAATGTACTGTAGTTCTGTTTGTTCGACCATCAACATTAACTATTACAGACTCCTTATACCACTATTCACAAAGCCACATGACTAACGTAATGATAATAATGTACATGATAATGAGGTAAAAAACTAAATAATTATTTCAAACAGGTGAGCAGATTGTAATTTGATTGATTGTAATCATGATTTGACATGAGAGGCTGAGACAAATGTGTGCAGAGGATCTCCAGTTTGGCAACAACTATGAGAAAATTAAAATGTACAGTATAAAACAATGTTCCTCAAAGAAAGATTGGATGAGATTTGCATATTTCTCCCTCTGTATTGCATAATATTATTAAGCGATCTAAGAATCTGGTGGAACTTTAGTGGGTAAAGGGCAAGGGCGACAGCCTAACCTAAGCAACTGCAAATTCCAATCTCTTCAGAGAACAATATGATAATAACCATCATTTATCAATAGATGATTGTTTGTGTCAGTACCCTTGTCAAGGTAATTTACATCTTTGCAAAGTACATTTACAAAGTATATCAGTGATGCTTTTGAAAGCATAATTTCCAGGGATGCGCTCTCAGTTTTCAATAAGGCAATGCAAAACTACATGCACACATTATGAAGGCATGGCTGAGGAAGAAAATGGAACAGGTACTGGTATAAACTCCTTGTAGTACTGAGCTGTCCTCAATTGAGAATGTGTGCAGAATTTTGAAATGAAAAATGTGATGACAATCCTGCACTGTTGCACACCTTCAATGTATTTACAAGAAGTATGGGACAAAATGAAACATTTCATTGCTTAGTATCCTTGACAAAACATTTTTAAGTGATAGGCAAAGAAATGGAAACCATTCCAGGACTGAAATGCAGGAAATTAGTTATATTAACAAATTATGATTAATACTGTAAATGCAATTAACTGACATAAAAGTTCAAATAAATGTAAACACTGTGCTTATTTTCTATCTGCATTTTTAATACTGTCCCATTTTTTCTGCTTTGGAGTTGTGTTTTACAGTGCATATCATATCAGAACTCCCTCATCAAAATAAGATAAGGTGACCCAGACAGATATTTCTTTTTAAAAGATCTTGATGTATTCCATTAAACTGGAATAGGGATCCTTGCACAAGGAAACTTTGTAATATAGATATAATTTATTTGGACAATAACCTCTGAATGCTGTTGTTTTCATGTAATTATCATAAAGCGAGTATATCATAACAGATGAAGATGGTTCATTGTGTTATTCAGCTGGAACTGCAATAACAATGTCATTTCATGGTACAAGGTGCAAACCAAGGCCTCATTTCCATCATACTTAATAGACGATGTGATGACAAAGTTACTTTGTCTTTCATAATTACATTCTGCAGTGATATGTTTGTTTGACTGCACTTTTATTTAAATAACGATAAGGCTATTTAACCTTTGCACAAATACATCTAACTGTTGTCATGTTAGAATTATATGGCATATTTAAATTATGTATCCAGAGTCAAAAAATGTACTATAAGTGTGAATAGGATTGCTTAAGATTATTGTATCAGAGAAATGCTGATTTCAATTGAAAGCTTGTATGGATAACATTTACCTCAGTTTGCAATAGTTTTAAGAGCAATTCACGTTTAAAGCAATTAATATGGTGTTTCTTGGCTTGTCTCATTTAATAATTTTTGCTTATTAAAAAGATTCAGTCAACATATTTTTCCTCACATCTGCCTACATGTGTTTTTTTCCCAAACTGGCATTCAGCTTAAATCATTTACACCTCTAACACTATCCTTGATAATTAATGAGCAGAAAAATTTGGCTGACAGCCATTTCTTCTTTACAAATCCATCTTTATTAGGCCTGAAATCAGTTATGGACTAGCAAAGCCAACATGATGATGAGGCCAATAGATTCTTGGTCCCAAATAGTCAAGTTTCACCTGGTCATTTACAAATATTTAAACAGTGGTGATTAAAACTTTGTGAAATCTTTAGAATAAACCACCACTGAATTTTGACACAATCCCTAAAACTATGCAAATAAGTACCCCAAGAATACCCAAATAAAGAGACAAAATTATGTAGACATATTATGTCTGTCAGCTAGTAATTTAGGAAAATCTTCCAGTACTACATATGGCCAAAGATATTAGAAGTATAAGCTGTCCTGCACACCGGCCACTCCTCTAACTTTAGCAAATGCATGGGTCCCTGTGTTAAGTTATTCCATGACATTCCTACTGGATTATGGTCAGAGCGTTGGCTTTGCCATTCTGGATTGTCCATATGCCTGGTGATAAGAATCATTGTTCTTTTTGGATGCACAACATTGATGGTAGGCTCATGAACATTCACCACTGTGAGGGATATGCATGCGTCCTATTGATTAAAAATGGCTGACTTTATTTTCACTTTTAAATCAACTGCTAATCCATACTAACTTTACCACTCGCAGATATGCGATTGTGTTTTTGACAATAAATGAATTATAGTATATAACTATCAGAAGTACATTAATTTTTGTCAGTTTAATTGGGTTCTATTTATATTGCGTAAAAATCTAATTATTTTTAAGGTCATACAACCCCAATTCCAATTATTCCAATTATGTCATTGGAATAATGAAAAGAACAAAGAACAAACATTTAGTGGAGTATGGTGAGATTTCGAGGCTCACTGCAGAGAATAAAAAAGGCACCCAGAGTAGCAACAGTCAGAATATTTAGCCTTTTAGGAGCCTTAATGTTTTCAATATGTTAAATATGTTGTTACTGACAGCAGGTAAATTCATGTTTTTCAGTTGCTCACCTGACTGAATAGTTGTGCCTGCAAGTATGTAAGGATGTTTCATTTGAATGCAGTGGCATGCAACATGGATGTACTGGCCATCAGAAGACAATTCCCAGTGGGCCACTCTGTGTGTGGGCCACTGAGAAAGCTAAAAATAGAACCGGATTTAAGTACTCTAATACTAAAGTATGCATTGGCTCATAGTATCCTAATTGTATGACCATCAGCCAATCACAGAAATATGGCCTCCCTTTTGATAAACCCTAATCACAGCAAACATTAGCGTATTAATGAGTGCAAAATGTAGAAAGCGCAAGTGCTCAAAAAGCTTGCAATAAAAAAAGGAGATATTTCAACAAGATGCATAGAAATGAATGGAAATGCACAACTGGTTCACTTTTGGAGTGGCTAAAGTACATAGAGTTCAGAGTTAGAGTGCTAGCTGGTTTGTTTAATCTGATGCTTGATCTTGTTTGTTCAATCTGCCCTGTCTCAAATTACACATATTTCCTAGTTAGAACATAAGAAGAAACATTTTCATTAATATCCTTTGAATGTAAAATAAGTTATCATATGTATAATAATGTTAATTATTATTAAGTTATAATAATAAATGTAGGAATAAGTTAATTATAATGTTAATATGTTACTAATAAAGTTATCATAGGTTATTATAATGTATAATGAGTTATCAAAAGGATAAATATAATTGGATAAATATAAAATTCAATGTAATGCACTATACTGCTCACAAAAATATACTTCAAAATGAAATCTCCCATACTGAAATATCCCCTAATTTTTATGAGCAGTTTTGTTTAGTGCACTTTATAGTTTCATTCATGATATTAAACTTTAGGATTGTTCCTGTGAATACATTAATGAATGCTTAATTGTTGTTCAAAAATATACATCTACAGCAAATATTAGCAGGCTTTTTTATCTTAGACAAATGTGAAAGCTCAGGGTTTATTTAGAATCTAAATGTTTATTCATTATTGTAGTTTTTTGTTGTGCATAATATATGGACATAATTTTATTGATCCCAATGGTTATTCTGGTTAACTTCAGTGGTAAGATCGATGTAACTAGCAGTAGAAAAAAATTTACAGCATTTAACATATTTTAGATATGTTACTCAGGTACGGTCCAATATACCACCAAGAAAGTACACACCTGTTTGTTACTCCTTCTTTAAAGGGTTAGAAAGGCCTGATTGAACACCGCTGCTTGAAAGGCAGTGTTTTCAGTATTGAATGTCGTGTCTAATGTAGGGACTTATGTTTAGTGTTCAAAATGTGCATTTTAGAATGACTAAATGAGTGCTTGTGGTTTAGTGTACCATGTCAGTAGACTACATATCTTAGGCTATATGAGTTAGTGGTTTTAAAGTTGGTGCTACAATTGCTGGATGAAAACAAATAGTAGCATTTTGAGGTCACTAAATCTCCAAATCTAAAATTGGATGACAGCTTAATTCCCACAAATGGGAACCTTTTCTTTTACCATTAATTTAATTACAGTTAATACAGTAGTTTTTTTTTTTTCAAATGAAGGACAGATATGCAAAAATAGAAACTTTCTTTCTCATATCAGTGTTTTATCTGTCATTATATTCGCTTTTGTATTCTCTCTCTCTCGCTGTCTCATTTTTTCTATTTTCTATTTTGGGGCTTTGATTCATGCTTCCATGTCTGTTCATTTTATTTCTACCTTTAAATTAAAGACCCTCCATTTCAACCACAACAGTTTTGAGATTGCAAGATATTATTTTCACTTACTTAAATGACTATCATATGTTAATGTCCAATGAAGAGTTGACAAAACACCCCTAATTTGGAGGTAGTATAGGATGCTACATGACTGTGCATGACTATGTTTTTAAGCCAGTCATCCACTAAATAGAAATAGAACTTCTGGGAGCTGCAAGATTGCCTTCAGTAAATTCTGTCATCTCTAGTTTACTCACAGATCTGTAACATCCTCCTTGGTTTGGTGCAGCATAAATCGCAATTAAAGAGGGACAGAACCGGACAGCATGGTGTGAGCAGTCTCTATCAAGCATTCACTCCATTACTGAAATACGCTGAAAACACTCAAGACATCATACAGACACATCAGCTGCCTCCTCAAGCATGAGAGTAGGACCCTCTGTTGTTTCTGGGCTTAGATAGACTCATTTCTCAATTCCTGAGGGAGACACACGTAATGGATTAGCATGCTGTCCCACTTGTCAATATTTCCTAAGTTGTAATAAATGGATCGCTTGCTGGAAAGCATGACTAATGCATTTCCATGCAGTGTCTAAATAGTTAGAACACCATGGAAACACTGGAAACCAAACACTATTAGAAGCAAAGAGGCCCATGAGTGTATTTTAGTTTTCTTGATAAGCTGTTTACAAAATTATTAAAATTAAAGTACTGGAAATAGACGTTTCTACCACTATATTCAACAACCATATATCTATTTTATGTTGCAAATTAAAGACAATGTGAAAGTAAGGCGATAAGGCAGCTCAAAAGTGATAGAACTAAAAAAGGTAACATCTGAATTCAAGTTAAGGGGGCGTGGATAGTATAGTAGTGTGTACACTTAATGTACAAAAAAAGAAATCGACTCCGTCGTGTTTGACTGCGTGCCCGGCGACCAAAAGGTATGCAGTCCATTGTCTGCTGAACACCATAAAACCTGTAGAAGCTGGGCTGATGAGCATCGTCATCAGACCCATGATGAGTGGTCAGCAGTCATTTTCCCTGATGAGTTTTGGTTCAGTTTGTAGCCTGAGAATCATCGTGTCCTGATCTGGCATGAACGAGGAATGTTATGAGATGTGGTGTAGGACCCAAGGATGTGGCAATGAATGAACCCCACAACGTATAATAAATATAGGGAAATAACTAAAAAGGCAGAGCAAAAAGATTGGTCGCGCTGGAACTACCATATCAGGGTGGGGTCCAGAATGTGACAGGCAGGGACCCTTGACCGCTCCTTTGGGCCGTGTCCTTCCCAGTCAACCAGGTACTGGGTGTTTCTCTGGATTGGGACGGTGGACCATATAAGCCGGGGCACACTCGATAGTCCGTGGGCCCGGGTGGGAGGCGGCGGAGCTTTGGAACGGTGGTGCCATCTTTCGCCAAGCAGGACCGGGGTCATGGAGGAAGGCAAAGTTTGCCTCTTTATGGCTGCCTCATGGCACCCAATGTTTTTTATATGCATTTTTTGACTTTTTCTGATTTGGGGTTGTAAACAAGACCTTTCTTCCACACAGTTAATGTTTCTGTTTTGTTTTGTCTTGTTTTAATGTTGCTGTTCTTGTCCGTGGGATGGGATTATTTTTCACCAGCACCAGCCCACACTGATGCTGCCCAGTGTGAGGTTTGCTCCTCTTTGTGATTACACCACATGGCCTTCATTGTTGCAAGCCTCATCCAGGATTGAAACCCAGGTCCTCACTGCTATTTCCAGCAGAGTAGCTCTTACTGCCACACGGCATGAGGTCACCTTGTTGGAAATCACAGCTAGAAAATCATTGGTTGTAATATTGGAAGAATGACAAGTTAAGCAGCCAGTGTACAAATGTAAACAGTCAACAAACTATATCTACATGAAGAAGAGTTATTGTGAGTTAGATAGTATTATAAGGTTCTGGCTGAGATTTTCTTTAATTTTAAGCAAAGAAAACTGCACTTGGTGCATTTATTAAAGCTATATATGTTTTGCATTTTGTTATACTTTTAACACTTTTCACAATTTTTTTTTAAATAAAAGGACAAATATGTTTACAAATTCAGTTTGAGATGATAGGATATTTGTGACATGTTGTGACATGTTCTTTTGGGAGGAGACAGTAGATGGAAATACTGTGGTCATCGATGGATATGGTCAGCAATAATACTAAGGCAGCATGTGGCATTAACATTGGTATTAAAAGGTCCAATGTATGTCAAGAAAATGTTCCCCACACCATTACGCCTGAATCGTTGATACAAAGCATGATTGATAAACGCTTTCAGGTTGTTAAATGCCAAATTGTGAGCCTACCATCCAAACCCTGCAACAAAAAATTTGAGTCACCAGAAAATGCAACTTTTTCAGTCTTCTATTGTCCAGTTTTTGTTGGCCCATGCAAATTTTACCCTCGGATGAGTGGTTGAGCTGAGTGGCCTCCCTGGAGAGCCCATGCTGCAGTAGCCCAGCTGCTTCAATAATTGGTGTTGTGCATTTATCAGTGCACGTCTGCATACCTTGGCGGTAACCAGTCTTATTTGAGTTACTTTTGACTTTCTATCAGATGAAACCAGGGGCATCAGCAAGGCATTTTCATTCAGAAAACTGCTGTTCACTGTGCTTTTTTCTCTTTTTAAGACTATTCTCTAGAGATGACTGTTCATGAATATCCCAATTTGATCCCAATAGATCCGCAATTTGAAATACTCAGACCAGACCCTCTAGCACCTAAAACATGATTAGCTAATTAGATGTTAGCATTAACAAGCAAGTTGTGCCCATTAAAGTGTCCAATAGTTAAATTACATATTTATACGTGTGTGTGTGTGTGTGAACGTATGTGTGTCTAATTTACACGTGTGCCTAAGGTGGAAGTTTGGATTTTATTACCTCAGTTGTAAAAACTGGAAATATTTTCTTGCTCTCTCGATAGACCTTTATCTTCATGTACCTACAATATCTTAAAGCAGCCAAGAGGTGACAATGATAGATACGGATACACATATCAAGTATTACCTGCCACTCATGCACTCACAATTTGTCATGCAGTCAGAATAGTATGTGGAACCTGATGATAAAATTTAGTTGAATTCAAAAGTAGAAATCCTTTTGAAAATGTTGCAAGTCATAAGTACAGAGAGAGAGAGAGAGAGCACTGCAAACATATGAAAGTGATTTTCTTACTTAACACTGTTGAGCCTTGGGGTTACAGAATGTTCCAGCTAATTTTCTAGCTTAAGACATGTTATGGTTGAAATTTCCAACAGGACTGTAGAAGTACAGGATGGATATATTTCTGTAGTATTTAGAACATGGAGTTAATTCTTATTTGTTTGTTTGTTTGTTTTGATTTATTTTTTTATGGCCCAGTGCACATATATGACTGTAGTCTGTGGTCTCTGGAGCTCCTGTGACCCTAGCCACGAAAACAATACAGGATAATGTGTGAAGCTTAACTGATTAATGCTTCATTAAAATTTAGTTAATGACTAAATGTAAATTAAAGTATACAGTGCATAAATAAGTCATACTCACTTTTGATTTCTACTGAAGCTGTGTTAAGTTATTTACAGTTAGAAAATGAATGATGCGTAATTTCACTATGGATACCCAACTTTTCCATACGTATGAATATTGTGTTATTGTAAACTGAAATAGTGTAGTTGATAATATGTCTTTTTCTCGTGTGTGTGTGTGTGTGTGTGTGGCTGTAAGCCCAAAATCCAATTATTTCTAACGTCTTGACACCAAGCCACAGGGGCTTTCCTAGACTATTTGTCATAGTGGGGCACACATGGAATTTAGAGGGGCACAGCTGTAGCCTACTGCTTTCTAATCATTTGTAGGGGCATTTACATTTACAGCATTTTAGCATGGCTCCAGAGTAACTTATAACTGATAGAATCTTACAATCCAAGAAATGATGGGCCATCGCTAAGCCACTTGCATCCCGCTACACATACCTTACAAAATAAGCCGGTTAAACACTAAGTAGATTAAGTGATTTAAGTGTGAATGAGAAATAAAGAACAAAGTAAATATTTTTAAAAACATATTGGATTTATTTGGCTTAAGCTAATAATAATGAATGTCTTTGCTTTAATGGTGTAATATGTACTTTTGGTAGATTACACAGTTATAAAAGACTAGCCATAACATCAGCTCCAGAGATCACTTGTTTGATCCCTAGTCCAGACTGTGTGGAATTTGCATGTTCTCCACATGTTTGCATGTGTTTTCTCCAGGAAACCCAGTTTCCCATTTGACCAAACATTGAGTAACTGTGCATTTGCCCTACAATGGACTGGTGCCCTGTCTTGGGTTGTTTTCTGCCTTGCAACCTGTGGTGAGAGATATGCCCCGGCCCCTCGATGCCTTTAAATAGATTAAGTGGTTATGAATATTAATTAATACAATTTTGCATGTTTCATGACTAGGGACTTCAACATAGGCCCTTTTTTGACACCTTTTGGCTTCCACGGCAGGTTGCGTAATTACAGCCTGTCGCAGTGAGAGCATATAAGCCTTTTGGTCTGTGCACTTCTTGATTCGGCCTTCTCGTGTTTCTGGTCGTTTCTGGATTCCACCTTCTCTTGTGTACGGTCAGTAGTTTTGGGTTCTTGTTTCTCAGGTTTCTTCTTTGGGACAACTTCTCTGTATGTATTGTTTACATAGTTGGCTTCTTAGTATTGTCTTTTGTCTGTGTCCAAAGTGTAGTTTCCCTGTTTGTACTAGTCTAGTAATGTGTGTTAGCTAGTGTTAATGGAATCTAAATTTTTTGTCTAACATTTGTTGTGCTCTTGGTGTGTGTATCTGGGGTTAGCTTGCAACACTGTGGGAATTAGCACTGGTTGGTTGTTACAATATTGCATGTGCGTCCGAAATCGTGTCCGAAATATGCTCATGAGGTCCTCAATCGGCAGCCATTTTTAAGTATGCGACAAAAGCACAACTGGAGCAGCTTCAACTGGAGCAGCATTCAATGCTGATGAAGTATGAAATATTAAAAAAAAATGTTTTAATTGAAAATGTTGGCGAATTGGGCTTTTAATTAAATGAATGGGGGCAATTTTTTGTTGGTGGTGTGATGTCATGCGTCACTTGACATTGGTAAGATGGAAGGTGTAGTGCGTCCGAGGTTCTGCGTACACTGCATACTCGCGTACGTAAAGAGCGTACTTCTTTAACGGTCGAGCAGTGCATACTGAATCGATTCTAGTGCGTACTGTCAAAGTATGTGATTTCGGACACGGCCTGTGTGTTTAGAGATCTATTTATATTAGCTTAGGAGTGTGTGCGTTTACTGCTTGTTTATGGTCTTGTTAATGTTTTTTATTAAGATCTATTTTGTAGTGTCTGTTTCAGTTGTATTACATTACCTGTTCACACTGGCATCTCAGTAACTTTAGTGTCCTGTATAGTTTTAGTTCATTTCACTCACACTGTGTATCTTAAGCTGGCCTTATTTAAAAAGGGCATTTGCACTCTTAACCTATGTCTGTGGTGAATGTGGATTGAGACGAAATAAAACACTAGGGTTTAATCAAAGCTTGCCAAACTATACTGCTCACAAAAAATAGGGAGTATTTCCTGTCCATGCCCCATCACTGTAAGTGTGTTTTGTGTAACCATACATCGCACTGAACAATCAATGTGTGTCACTCTTGTCCAGTTTGACATGCTTATGTTCACTCCCATGAATATATCACTTGATACTCAATCATGATAATTGAGTGGGCATCTCATTTGCGTAATCGATATATATTGAGTATATTCAACAGAAAAGCAAATGAAAAGTCAGAGAAAGTTATATATAAGTATATATAAATATATATGGCTAGTTTTAATGCAACCTTTTCTTATTGATGTAACCTTGTGTATTAATGTAACCATTATCTGTCACTTAAAAGGCCAATAAAAATACTGTTAAAATAAATTAAACAAACGTGGAGTGCAAAAATATCTATAACGAATCTGATATTGCTGCACTGAAAATGTGTGAAATTTTTTTTTTTAAATGTCATCAAGTCATTGACCCAAAATCACTTTTTGGTTTCGTAAACACCTTGTTTCATCAAGCTATTTTAAATATATTGGATATTTCAAACATAAGATCAAATGAGCAGCACTATGGTCTGGTTGTATACTGTGTAATTGACTAAAGCAGCCTTGACATGTCCAGTTCCTCCAGGGGACACTTTCATGTTTTTTAAGTAGCCATTCTTCCTTGCATCCCCTCATCATCAGTGAATGGCCCATGCTACCTAATTTTCCTGTCTAAAGCAAAGAGCCTTGCTCTGTGATGCTTTTTCTTTAGGCTAGATCATTTTGCCCTGCAAGGACAATTTTCTAGTGGCATCCGTCTTGACCAGAGATGGTCACCAGGGGAACAGCGACTCCATGCTGACTTCAAAAGCTGTGATGCCTGAATTTGTTAGGCAGGATAGAGAGTGCATTTGCAAACCTGTGGCATTTATTAGAGGTTTATGGGCTAATAATCTAATGAAAAAAACAGGCGACTCACTGTTATTTCCAATGGTGTTCCGATCGATTGGCCACCTATCATTATCGCGTGATTTTTTATGATAGGCGTATCATAAAATCATAAACAAACATGTCTGCCGTGTGGAACTTTTACACATCCATGAAAGTAATGTAAAGTTTGCGTCATGCAACAAAATAATATAGTATAGTATAGTATATAGTATGTAGTATATATATACTAGTTTTGCTCCGATAATTTTTTTCATGTTTTTAAATTTAATTTTATTAAACAAGATAATCAGAAACGCAAATAAAAATCAGAAAAATTGTTTAATTAGGCAAATGATATGCAAACTCAATCAATTATCGTGATTGAGTAGCAAGTGATATATTCATGGGGGTGAACACAAGCATGTCAAACCACACATTGACTGTTCTGTAGGGTTTACAGAAAAATGGCAAAACACAATGACAGCAAAAGTGCATGGATAAGATCAGATTGTCCAGGAGTTCATGTGGGATTCTCTGCCACTCTTGCTCCGGAGAAACTTCCAGCTCAAGAGATATTGTGGGAGGCACTGGACAGTTTGCCAGACATCTTTCCAGTACATCACAACCATGTTCAATGGGATTCAGGTCTGCAGAAGATGAAGGCCAGTACATGCATTTGATTTCTGAAAGTCGATCCTGGACTACTTATTAATACGTACTCAATCAAGTCAATGCCAATTTAGAGTAATCAATTAAACTAACACTCATCTTTGGACTGTGAGAGAAAACCGAAGTACCCAGAGTAAACCCATTCAGACACAGGGAGGCAAGCAGACTCCACAGGCTGCTCCACCCTAAGGTTGAACACAGGATCTTCCTGCTGTGAGGTGCTACCCACTGAGCCACCATGCTGAGCATTATGGTCCATGAAAAAAAAGTAGTTTCCAACTGTTTCAGCATAGGGTACCACTATAGAAATATTAAGGGTAGATTCTAAGTTAAGAGGCAGTGAGTTAATAAGTAAAGGAATCTGGAAAAATAATCTAAACTGAACACCATTGATCTTTCATCCCTCAGATGAACTGCCATACATCACTAGCTGATATAACCACATGTACACTTTTGGTCAAACCTTTATCAAGCACAGTATTGAGTAGCATTTTAAAATGTCATTTAAAACACATATGTACAAAAGACACACATTGTTAACATGTATTGTGAATGTTGAATCAGTATTCCAGATTGGACCAGTGGCAAAAAAGACATGCAGACTGTTATCAGCAACAAATCCAAATGCCAGGGTCTGTCATAGTATGGTCTTTTTAGTGCCTTGGCAAAATGTGACTTTTGTGATTCAGCATTAATGCAGAAAAGTTCATTGAGATTTTAGAGAAACATATCTTTCCTTCAAGATGACTTATTTTTCAGGAACATTGCTTTGATTTTGCTTTTATATATTTCAGCAATTTTCTCAAAATTATTATTATTATTATTATTATTAACAAACTGGAGATCCTCTGCCCAACTTTGCCCCTCAAAGACTACTGCTGTTGTACCAAATTATGATTATAATCGCATGTTAACATCATTTTTTGAATCTCACTGTTTTAAATCCATCATCTTTAATAAGCTTTCGCCTTTTACATTATTACCTTAAATTTTGGAATGTGTTGTAGGCCTGACATACAGTAATGGCTGTTTATTAACAAATAATATAAAGCTGATCAGAATATGAAATATCTTGGATTCACTGTCTGCAATGAAAGAATAAATCTATGACACACTGCTTTGTTGCTCTTTTTCCATACCATCCCAATTTTTTCTACTATGGGGTTGTAAACAGAATTTACACCATGTTATGAATATAAATTATGATCTTGCACATGACTTTCAAAATTACCAAGAGCTGAGGTGGCACTGAGAACTGAGACTATGCTGTGTGCTAACGCATATCACATGCTCAACCTACAGTGCTTTGTAGCTTGGTGGCTCTACAGAATACACAATAGCTTGTAGTAGCTACGGAAGCTCTTGTTGGAAAGAGGATTCGCTCTGTTCTGATCCCCTGCTGTCACTCAGTATGTAAAAGCTGCTGTGTAAAACAGCTTGGCCCTGGGCCATATAGCATAGAGCCTTTAGGCTAGCAATAGTTTGTAGAGAACATACAGCTTTTACTCTGGTCAGTTTTGTTAGTGTATTTTTTATCAGTGTTTGTTGTTAATGCATTCAAGTCTTTTTCCGGTTATCTTGCTCTTACAGAGTTGTGTGCTGTTGTTTGAAGCCTGATCTGCCACATGGAGCACTAGAGAGAGCTAAAACAATTTAAAATGACAGTTTAAATTCATACAATATCAGCACACCATGCACATTCTTAACATAGTAACACAATAGGAAAAGCTGTTGTTTTGACATCTATAAAGGCAAATACCTGGATCTAATTCCACCTTGAAAGGTTGGTGCAACTGGCTTTCCAGTATGACTTAGGACAGCTCAGTACACCTTGTTAATCCCCCTGATTAAACAGTAAAATGACTAATAATATAATGTTTAATATTAATGCCACTGGTTAATAAAAGATTTTGTCATTTTCCAATAAAATAGTTTTTGCTCACTGAGTAAAAATATGTCTTCATAATAACTCTTTTCTGGTTCGGATATAATCTAATCTCATATCATTACATATCACACCAGTGCATTACAGCTTTTGGAAAAATAAAACCAAGTATAGTGCAATAACAGCCAAAGTGCAATAACAGCCTTTTTTACACATGGGTAATGTACATATGTTGCAAAATACACTATAAAATAAACTTTAATACTTCAAGTAACACCTAGACGCACGTTACCTAGTGTTATTGACGGTTGACTATTGTGTTGACTAATGCATAGCAAATTTGCATTTTTGCAATACAGTATGGAATTACAAAGCAATTTAAAAGTAGAACAGTACTGCAATACTAGAGAATTCATGAAATGCTGTAGGCATTATGCATCATTGCTCTGGCAGCCTCTTCTGTCCTTCCACAGAGCGCATTTAGAACGAGGGCATACTGATACATAATGATGGTCGATTTCAATTGATTTATAGGATTTCATGTTTAGAAGTACTTTTTTTACAGACAGTGATTATACAGTCTGTGGTTATAGAAAGGGTGATTATACAGTTGATGGATGAATGACAACAGTGATTTCAGAGTGGAAAAACCATGAAAGGAAATTAGTTTAGTGGTTATAATATTTAAATGGGTGATTCAAGTTTAGTTTAGTTTATTCAAGTCAAGTTTAGGTAATTGCCACATATACATTGTAGCAGGTACAATATACAGCAAAATTAGTACAGTACAGTATGTAAGCATGGAAAAAAACTCCTTAGCACATAAACACATATAATGAAATTGACGAAAGACAAGGCACGGGGGAGGGGGACAGAAAAAAAACAGGCAACAACGTGCAGACATCCGGTCTATAGCAGCTACATACAGAGCTCACACAGACCCATCACGATGCAATTGGGGGAGAAGCAGTAAAAGGAAGGCGAGTTCGTAGGTTGGGAGAGAGGGGTCGCCAAAGAGTCGCTTGCCTGAAAGCACCAGTCCGTGTCCATAGCACAGTGGGGAAAACTTCCAGACAAGCCACGCCCCAACAGTCCGAGGAAAACGGGTAGGTGCCAGGTTTCCATCAACCTCAAGGCAAAACCACAGATAAGAAGGGATATTTATAGGATATAAATTATGGGGATTGGAAAATGTATAATAGGTATTAAGATCACTGTGTGATGCAATTCAATTACCTCATGTATTATCGGTAACTGCTTTCGTTGCATTAGCCTACATTAAGATATTAGATATGAGTCTATGTAAATGTAGTTGGTACTTGTCACACCCATGGGCAGTTCCAGCGACCAAACCTGTCCTGTTACACTCACACTGTTACCCAAATTCTGATCACTCACTCATTGCACACACCTGGGCTTCTGTTCTCATTATTTATACACACCCGTCGCACCGGTCCCTACCTCCTCACTAAGCGTACCAGTTGTGTTTTTGGGTAAGTTTGCCATCGCTTTTGCTTACCGTTATCGACTATGTTTCCGTCCCTCAACTTCACCTCTTGCATTAACCCTTAGACTTTGTTGCTTCATTGCCATGTACCGATCCCTGGACTTCCTGACCTTGTCTTTGCCTGCTGTTTTGTTAATAAACATCCTACCTGCATCTGTTTGCTGTGTGTGTGTCTCCACCATTACTACACAACATTACAGTACTTTTCAATTAGTGGTTGGCACAGCATATACTTTGTCCAGATTACTTTAGTGCTATTTACATTTTAACCCCATATTTTCCGGAAATAACAGCATAGTCTGAACAGGATGCCAGTTGCCAAACCATGGACTGACCCCCTGCCTGGCCACCTTTCCCCATTGGACACTACCAGTTCTGCCTAAATGTTTTATATATATA
>JAUZST010095811.1:0-18953 GCA_034779995.1 Parotocinclus haroldoi
CGTATATAATAGGATTTGTTTCTGTACTTTAGGATTCGGTCCGAATAAGCGGCTGCTCCCATTAACCGGTGGTCCAAGTAACTGGATTCGACTGTATTATACAGTTCATAGAGGGAACCGTGAATACTGTGGTGGAAGTTTGGGATAACATAAAGAGACTCGGATGAGAGTATAAGTTCTCTTTTTATTATCTGCAGAGATCAGCTCAGATGCAAATCATAAAGAGGGTTGCATGAAGAGCCCTATCAGCTCTTCCCTTTTATACCAGGTGATACGTGACGAGAAATAAGGCAGGATACAGATGCAAAAGAGGAGAAGTTACATATTTCACGCTCACATATCTCAAAGTTTAGCAAGCTTGATGTAAAATGTTGACACATCACTGTTCCACTGAGCTTATGCTATCCAAAGATAACTTGCATCACAATTCACTTTCGATTACATTTTCTGTTAGAGCATCTAACCACAAAAGATACTTTGCTGACTTGCAGCAGGCGATACAAGGCGACCCCAAGCACACCTCCAAACACGCACTGCTTTAGTAAAGAAACTGGGAGTAAAGGTCATGCATGTCTCCAGACCTAAACCCTGTTGAGCGTCTGTGGAGCATTCTCAAACAGAAGGTGGAGGAGGGCAAGGTCTCTAACATCCGCCCGCTCTGCTATGTCGTCATGGAGGAGTGGAAGACGACCCTTTGGGGTCTTAAACTCCTGCCTCTGCTTGTGAAGCTGCACTGTTGGTTGACTGTAGAGGAGAACAGCTGTGTTCCTAACAAAATTCATAAGATCTCGGTCATTACACCAGTTGAGATGAGCATTAAACAGCACGTACCTGTATGATAGAAAGATTAAAGGGGCATTGGGAGCACTTTACAATTAGATGAATAGACATATTAGCGGATTGGACCAGTTACGTTACGCAAACGCTCAGGTTGCCCTACCATCATACCCTGCTAGGAACAAATTAATGTACAATGTCAGAGTTTTTCCTGGCGGCCAAACCGTCGTTGAGGTTTTTTGGGTCGGTGGCGGTTCTTCAGACCATCACTACGTTTCTTATCGTCCACAGTCCCGATCTTTCTGAATTTGGTTATGAGGGATGTAACGGTGCTGGGTGACATGGCTGATCTTTCTGGGCTATTTCGGTTGTTTGAAGTCTGTTGCTATGATACGGCAGCTGCGTCCCCACGACATCAGAATCGTCGATTCCATCTTCAGATGCCTGTGACCAACAACAAACGTTCTGATAGCTTTTGAAGCACAATAGATATTGCTAATCTGATCACACCAATCGATTTCTGATTCAATTCTGATCTTCTTTGATATCCTACATGACCACCTTCCCTTTGGAAAAAAAGCCTTGCCTTGTCCTGTGACTTTCGACTCACCCTGTACAAGGGTTTTTGGGTTTTTTTTCCCCGAAAAATAAAGGGATGAATCTGGATATCACCCTATAATTGGTGGCTTGATGGGTTCCTGGGTTCAATAATAAAGAGGTCTGGGACCTTTCTGTGTGTTTGTTCTCCCTGTGAGTTTACTCCGGGTACTCTGGTTTCCTCTCACTGTGCAACAACATGCTTTAGGATCATTTATTATGCTAATAAAACACGGTGTGTGTGTGTGGGGGGGGTGGTCCTGTCTAGGGTTGTTCCTGCCTCCTATAATCCTGAGCAGGATTAAGCAGATAAGAGAGGGAATAGATCATCTTTTATCTTTTAATCTTTTATTAAGTTAGCTCGCAAGCCTGTTATTTACGAAATTACTAGGGCTGTACCGATCCGATATTCTGTATCGGTATCGGCCCGATACGTGGCAAAATCATTGGATGGGCGATCGGCTGGAGAAAAAAACAGTTTAATCTGATATCTGTCCTATCACGTTTACGTTTTACTACAATTCGCCGTAAACAGAGACGAGTCACGTGAGCAACAGCTGGAAGTCGAGTTAAAACCGTTAGCTAGCATCGTGCTCATCATGTCAGATGTGTGGAGTTATTTTAAGCTCAAGGATGATAAAAGTCAAACAACCGATTGCAAAGTATTTAACGTTAGTGTTTCAAGAGGTGCTAGAAGAGTATCGTCTGATATCGGTATCGCCACGTATTCAAGCTTGCAGTATCGCTCGATATCGGTATCGGGCGTAAACAAATGGCAGCGAGCCAGCCCTAGAAATTACCCATAAACATTCAATCCAAATGAATCAAACATTGTTTAATTAGTCTGTCACAGACCAGGTGGTAAAAAAAATAACACATATGCTTTAATAAAAAAGTTCAACTGTGATATGTTTTTAAAATGTTTTAAAATCTCTCTGCAGTTCCTCAGGAGTGAACACAAGCAGCGGAAGCTTCCCAAAATCTCACTCGTCCCGTTACTCCGAGCTGAGTGACACACACCCCCGCCTGGAATACACTCCGGACTCGGGCATCTCCAGCACTCCAGTAAGACCCTCCGAAAACATCCCTGAAAATTAATTAACAAAAACTATCAATCATGTTGTTGAATCATCATATCCAAAGGAAATGTGTACGTTAGCTTTTTCTCATGCAGTTACCCTTTTGCTACGCATTTGTTTGCTAGATTATATCTCGGAGACGATGTTACTTTGAATTAGAATATCTTTCACTTCATTTTCAAATCCTGTCATTTTCTCTTCCCATTTTAACCAGTAAAAGAGCAGTACAGCTACGGAATACGCTTTGCAGAATATTTTTTATTTTTAATGTTCCAAGAAATATTTCTCTGTTTAATCTGGGACATTACGAATACTAAAAAAATCAGAGATGCTTCTTTTAACTTTGACTTAGGATTCCCTAAATAATTTTTTTGCTTCTTTTTCTTTTTATCATCATCTGATCAAACTCAGCTTCCATCCCGAAGATTCCGATTTTCCTCATGGCTCCAGCTGGATGGAGGTGATGTTCGTGGAGACCAGCTGGTGTGTCCCAGAGTCCGTCAGGGTACGAGTATCACCTTACACTTGCACTCTTACGTCTGGATTTATTTATTTATCACTATTATGATCTATTTTGTTGCTTATTTATTAATGATTTCTTTATTTTTTTTTATTATTTATTTGTTTAATAATTCATTATTAATTTGATATTTGTTCAATGCATCATTTCCAACTTGTTGGCGTTTTGCTTTTAAATGTTTTTTTTTTTCTAACACTCAATTCTTTGTTATTGTTTACTTTTTTCTTTATAGTTATTTTCCACTTTAAATGTATGCAGTAATATATTATTATATTTTTGTTTATATGATTATATAAACCATACATATTAAACTATTAATAAGTGTAGGAGGAATTCTTTCTCATTTTGCCTTGATGTAACTCTTGCTCAACAGTCCGGGGTCTCCGTTGTCGTATTTTCATGAAGCTTCCTAATGCACAAGGTATTTTTAATAACAGGAGACAGGGCTGGAGTTTACTCAGGCCAGTCTAGTACCCGCACCCTTTCACTACGAGGCCAAGCGGTTACAGAATGCATTTCGTCTTTGTCTTGCTGAGATAAACAGGGACGTCCCTGAAAAAGACGTTGCTTGGACGGCAGCATCTGTTGCTCCAAGCATTAATGGTGCCTCGGCCCGTCCTTATCTTTGTACCCAATCATGACACTCACCTGTGGAATGTCCCAAACAGGTGTTATTTAAACATTCCTCAACCCTGTTCCCAGTCTTTTGTTGCCCCGTCCCAACTTTTTTGGAACCTGTTGCAGGCATCAAATTCAGAACGAGTGAATATTTTCAATAAACATTAAAGTTGAACATTAAATATCTTGTCTTTGTATTTTTTTTTTAATTAGATTTAATTAGAAAAGGATTTGCAAATCATCGTATTCTGCTTTTATTTATGTTCTACACAACGTCCTAACTTCATTGGAATTGGGGTTGTGTTATACTTTTTATTATATTATATTATATATATACATACATTTATATATTTCATTCTTTTAACGCAGGTCCTTCTGAAGACGAAAGCTCTCATACAGAGACTGAGATTTATCACAGAACAGGCCGAAGGAAGAGGAGGGAGGACGAAGGGCATCCATGGGAGAAGCGACTGCAGGAGAACTGGGAGAACTGTACGGTGAGGAGTTTTACACACACACACACACACACACACACACACAACCAGAGCACTACCCTGTGAAACTTACACTAGGTAGCCTGAATTTTGGTTTGTAGTCCCAAGAGCCACACACCCAAATAAGGAGGGGCCCAGCTGTACCCCTCTGCTTGCCAACCAGTAGCACAACTGTGCCGAAACATGACTCTGTTAAACAATGAACAGATGAAATGATTAAACACCAGCTTGTTTGTTACTCTGGCACGGATGAGAAATGAAGAAGAGGATTTTTTTATGTTCATTTTTTATTCTTTTTTGTTTTTTCATTATGAGTATTAATTTGGATGGGCAGCACGGGGGGCTCGGTGGGGCGGCACCACCGCCTCACAGCAAGAAGGTCCCGGGTTGTATCCCAGCGCGGGGCGGCTTGGGTCCTCCCCGTGTCTGCGTGGGTTTACTCTGGGTACTCCGGTTTCCTCCCACAGTCCAAAGACATGCGTGTTAGGTTAACTGGTGTCTCTACGTCTTTTTGACTTGTGTGTGTCTTTGACGACAGGCGATGCGTCGCGTCTCCATGGGTATGACCCAAGGTCTAGGGTTCAAATCCCACCAGTGTTTGGACTCTAATGTTGTATCAGTTGTAAATCGCTCTGGAGATAAGAGTGTCTGCCTAATCAATACATATGATATGTAAAACACTCAAAGCTCTGTAAAATCTATAAGTATATAGCATATAACAGAAAATCCTAATTAAAAAAAACCCAGAAAAAAACCTAATACAAATACTGTCATCACGGTTAGTAAAAAGTCTACGATGGCCTAAAACTCACTTTATTCAGCAACACTTTACTTTGAGGACCATAAACATCATGAGCCCCTACTTTAGCAATGATTAACGACCCTGTTTTACCCTAAATACTACACGAATTAAAACACTGCTCCTGCACTAACACGTGCATGAGACATGCTAACTTCAGTCGTATTCATGATGACTCATTATGGATTATGTATATGAATAATTACTATGAATTACTGCACATTTAATTTACCCTTATAGTAAAGTATTCTCCTGTATTTTACCCTAGTCATGCATAACAATGATAAAAAGCAACTCCATAGACAATAGTCATTCAGTGCATGACATTTACAGATCTGTAAAGCAGCTGTTTGAGGCCTATAATTACCTCCAATTAATACCCAAAATAAAAAAGCAGTTTTGTCCTGGGAAGGGATTCAACAAATTCCAGTCACAACGTTATTTGAATAGATGCTTACATAGAAACAGGATATATAATCACTTCACATAAATGAACACACAACGAAAGAAAGAACGAAGGGAATACATTTACTGAGGAGTTTCATATTATTATTATTAATAATGATATCTGATATTAGCTAAGCGGTGATTTGGAAGTGTAATTTCCTACATGTCCACACGGTGCCGCCAATCTCCGCTCTTTCTCAAAATGCCCAATAAGGAAATACATGTGGGCCAGTGTTTAAATACATGTCCGATTTCATGATAAATATTTGCTAGAAAATCTTGATTTCTGTGTAGAAGGTTTCGTACGCAGGTTTTTGTGTGTGCACGTGTTTATAAATAGAGACTAGGATTAATATGAGGCAGCGTCGGAAAAACAACTTTGGTTTTTGCTGCCATCTAGTGGACAAAAGCAATCATGTGTAACTTGTCTCCGATGTCTTGGAGATGCTAGCAGGATTAATAATTACATACTGTTCTTCGACTTGGTTCTTATTGTTCTTATTCTATTTTCTTATTCTTATTATTTCAGCTCATTTTCGGTCGGTCTCTCCTCCTACAGTTTTTGAGAAAGCAACACGGGTATGTTCGGGAGAAGTGCGCTTGTTCACAGCTAAGATTTTTTGTTCGTTCGTCTGCTACGCTCATTTTTCTGACTAATAATAAGATATTAACGATAAATGCGGAATCTTCTCCTGAATAAGGAGCCCACACTTACCATGGCTTGCTGACTGACCACATTTGAGGTCCCAATTGCTCCTGATCTGAGAACAGTTGCATTTGCCTGAGGAAGGTCTGTGAATAGTTTTAAGGTCTGTTACTTATTTAGGGCACCTTCTGTCTCCTGGCTCTGGTTTCCTCACAGCTGAACATCTGGCTGCCAACAAAAGGTTTCTATCAGATAGAAACAATTGGGGGAATTCTATGCTTGACAGGATTTTATGGACAGTGGATTCCCTCTGTCCTGTCTAACACACACCACTAATCCTTTTCCCTCCACGCCAAAATGCTTTGCTTCTTTGATGAGCTAAACCTGATGTTTCTCTGTTTTTATTCAAGTTTATTTGAATTAAATTGATTTGATTTATTTTCCGGCTGCTTACTGCTTCTCTGGATGGGATGCCAGCCCATTACAAGAACAGCAGGGGTCACAGTTACTCTGTTTGTGCTTTATCCAGCCACATGCTTCCTAGAATGCTTACACCTTGGGCTCTATACAGGCAATCCCTGTCCACTCAATGAAGAGCACCTGCCATCCTGCTCATTAATGCAACTGATTAATCAAACCGATTACAAAAGCACTGAAACATGAGGTGGATAGGCTACAACAGCAACCCTCACGGGCCTTACAATGCAAATACAACACAACTGCCTATCGTCTAACAAAGAGAAACAGACGTTATTTGATGCTGTTGCAATTGATTAATAAAGTCTTGTACCCATTTAATTGGCTCTACATTTAGTGGCATAATTGTTCATAGCTGTTTAAAACATGGCTACAAGAAGTACATTTTCTGAAAAAAAAATACTTTTCAGAATGTTTTTGATGTTTCTTCTGTTTTAATAGCTGTATCTAAGGCTCAAAATATGTTCTTGTAAACCTAATTTAGCAGAATATAAGATGTCAGGAACATATTTAAATGCTACAATGCACATTTATACTTAATTCTTCTTCACGCTGATTCTCAATTACAGTGATGTTAGGTAAGACCATAACATACTCACTATGTAAACCTATATATAGTGTGCCACCTACAGGCAGTTCCTAGTATTACTTATTAAGCATAAAACATGCAGACTCCACCTTTATACAGGGTATATCCAGGGTGAGTCGAAAGACACCCAGTAATTTCTAAATACCCCAGCAAGTAATGGGTGAGGGGTCTATCTTTTAGGCTATGTCTGGTACATCTTGACCACCATATTGGATCATGGGAAAGTTTTTCCAATGGGAAGGTGGTCAAGCAGCGTATAAAAGAAGACCAGAATTCTGCAAACGGATGCATCTCTTGTGGTTCAAAAGTTATCGACGCAGAAATTTCTAAACTTTTTCTCTTGGTCACAGGTAACTCGAGATGGAATTGATGATTCTGATGAATGCAGCTGCCGTATCATAGCAACAGACTTCAACAAGCGACCCCCAGAAAGACTGTGGACTGTGGACGACAGGAAATGCAGTGATCGTCTGTCTGAAGAAGCGCCACCGACCAAGAAACCTCAACAACCGGTTTTGTCCTGTGCCATTTCCCTCACCTTGTACATTTAAAACAAAAGTACTTTTGGCAGCACCTTTGGCAGTGCCTTGAAGAATTGCTTTTGAGAACGTGGTTATAAAATAATGAAAAAAATACCTTGAGAACACACCATTTAAATGATATTTACGCAGTTGGTTGTGAGTTTAAATCTGAGCTCTGGCAAATATGGCCTTCAGCCCTTAACCGCTCAGCTGAACTGTTCTTTGCATTGGATAATTACGTCTTCAAAGTGAATAAATCCCAGTGTAAATGAAGTTTACTCTCAGTGTTGAAAGGTATATCCATTATTTCATGGTCTTTTTAAACGCAACAGGCCATGTATCACAGATAATGGATGTTTAAACCTGAGAGTAAATCAAATCCAGAAGCAGCTTTTCTCACTTTCCCTGCTGAAACTTTATCCTGCTCGGTTCTCCCGTGTTCCCCGGGCACTCGATGAGAGCCTGATTGCCGCACACAGAACCCAGCTAATTACTTCCTCTAGAATGACTCACTAGGAAAGGATGCTCACGTCTGAAGGTATTTCACTCAAATCACTTGCCGAACCCTGCAGTCCTTCCTCGTGGCCTTCTGAAGAAGCTACAATTCCCACAAAAAAAACAGAAAGGAACAATGCATCCGACTGATATACCGTAGTCTACTAAGAAAAGAAAAAAATCAGTGCCGAATCACAACCAACTGTGGGCCGATCATATAGTTGTGTTAGCAGACTTCTTACAGTTTTTAGAAGCATGACTGGTCACTGCATTTGTGCACTGGCGGCAAGTCGTCCTGCCAATAAAAGCTTTTGATTTGATTAATACACCCTATAACGCTGGACCTACAGGACCACCTGAAAGAGTGAAATTTGAAGCAGAGAGTTTAGAGAAAAATGTGAATTCAAGCTGATTCAAATGTAGTTAACCAAGGCGTTTGGGCCGCAGTTAGTTAGAAGTTATATAATATATACATTCTATATATACATTCAGGCTATGTGATCACCTTATAAGAGAAACGATTTGGTGAAACAGCAGGATAATCCGCATTCGCAAACATTGTTTTTTGTTTTTTTTTAATTTTTTTTTTTTAAAAGCATTTGGGTTTCATGTAACCTCCAGAATGTTTCGGTTTCACCACAGACCGCGTGTTGTCAATTCAAATGACCTGGTCTCATCTTCTGTGGTAATATACTTCTTTTGTGCTAAGGAAAACGGGGATTCTGGTTATAGCGCACAGCTTATTTTTATACATTACAGTAAGTCACAGTAGGTCAAGGGAGCAGATAAGGGGGTGCTGGAGTTCCCCTAGTGACCACAAGCCAGGCTGTAAATAAACTGAGAAGAACAGGAGCAAGAAACTGCCGTTTGCTCCGAGATTATTCTCTGACTTGGAAACGTATGTAAGAAAATAAAGCAAACATAAAAATCATTTTGATATCCATTCCAATAAACAGAGGACTTTTATGCCCATTACGATAAGCCTGGTTCATTTCCGTTTGTAGGTTACTGTGTTTATTAGAAAAAAATTAGCCATTCAACAATGTTGACTTGGTTAAGAATATTAAATGTATACAAAGTACACTGCTCACATAAATTATTCTAATAATTCATTTTGCCATCTAATATCATCTAAGTTTTGTGAGCAGCATAGTATAAAACTCCAGCAGCACCGCTGTGTCTGATCCACTCATACCGGCACAACACGCACCAACAGACCACCTGCACATCAGTGACACCGCAGACCTGAGAAGGATCCAACAACTAAATAGAACCTGATCTGAGAGGGTCGTGACCATTAAGGGGGGGCACGTGGACTACAATCTGATATTGTAGAACTACAAAACGCAGTGACTACCAAAACTGAAATAAAAAAATACAGAGGAAATAAACGGAAAGACACAGAATGCCTACGACTTGCCAAAAGTACTGTATATAGGATTATATCTACGGGGTACTGGCATTCACGAAGCCATCGCGTTGTCAATATTAAATACTCAGACTTTGTACATTCCTGTTTGACGAAAAAACATTTCAATAGTTGTTTATGCAGTAATAGCCAGGAAACACAGGCGAAACGAATGAAACATTTTTTTTTCACATTTCAGTGAACAGATGTTAAAACCATTCGCTGTCTGCTAGGTCTTTAAACATAACTGTCAATGGTTCCCTTACATTTGCGCAACAAAACAAACAGTAACTTGAGCAGGGACGACCTAGCTTTTGTGCAAGACTGTAACGACTCGCAGTTCACAGTGATGGAAGTTCAGATGCAGCGTAACCTCTCACTGTAACGATGCTTTCAGGCAATTGAGCCCATCACGCGAGAGTTAAAAATGGATGGTCGAAACAATGATGACTGTATCAAGTCTGTCAGGGTACAAAAAAAAAAAAAAACAAAGGTAAAAAAGGTCAATAACAGCTTTAAGGGGATTTATCAGGAGCACTCAGCCATAACCCCTTCCACGGTCACCTGCACATGGGCCTCGGGTTCACCCAGCAGGTGCGTGCAGCATGTGCCCTTTCTCCACCACTCCCAGCGACGCTTCAAAGAGCCCCGCACAGCTGGAAGTAATTAGGGGGCTGAATAGGGATTGAGGGTGGGAAGAGCAGGGCACAAAGGGGCGGTCAGCTAGTTAAGGAATGACAAGTGCCAGGAGCACCAGGCTACCCCCCTCTGGACACTTTGAAGTTGTCTCAGATGGGCAGCCGAATAGTTTAGTTGCTAAAACGAGAGCAAGCAGACGAGTGTTTGTGTGGAACATCAAAGCCACCTGAATAAGAGGTTCAATTGAGAGTGGCCAACGAGAACGACAGGACAGTTCCAACCCCGTCCCGGTTTTTCCATCACTTAAAAAGAACGCAAGTCCAGCATCTTGAGCCTAATCTATTCATCAGCCTATCTGGTGCTTACGTGCAATTATGACAGGCATGAATCAAAGATTCTACATCTGTCAAAATGGTTTACTCCAAGAGCAGCTGGAGCAGCCAGTACAGCTCGAAATCTTTATAGGCTCCAATAAAAAAAAAATTGTAACGCAGGGTAGTGCAGTGGTTAAAGGTTCTGACCAGAAGCCCGAGGGTTCATATCATGCCTGCTCAAATTTTGCATCACTGGGACCTTGAGCAAGTTCCCGAAAAGTTTAAATGTCTGATTATTATTCATGATGATGATGATGATCACCCACAGGGCCTCTCCTTTCTCAGATACGAACCCAATGTGTTTGCATGAGACACTGCATTGCTGGGACTCAAACCCATAAATTGTTCCTGATGAAACAAAAGGTTGTGCAACACA
Organism: Parotocinclus haroldoi; assembly: GCA_034779995.1. NCBI lineage: Eukaryota > Metazoa > Chordata > Actinopteri > Siluriformes > Loricariidae > Parotocinclus > Parotocinclus haroldoi. The sequence continues at coordinate 10,857 of JAUZST010095811.1, forward strand.
GGTAAATAATTTTTTTTTCTGAATTGGTCCAACCAGCACACAGACATGTTATGTTTTATTTTTCCCCTTTTATTTATTTATTAATTTGCATAACTCACTGATCACTGGTTTTCTTTTCTGCTTTCTTCTTGCTCCATGAAGGAGCGCGCCACGTCCATTTGGCAGGAGGGAAATGACCTGAGACACAGCTAACTGTGCTGGTGTAGCACCCGGCCATGCCAGAGACCCTGGTTCAAACATGTCTCAATTATTAAGTGCACTTTGTAAGAGCGCTTCAGTCATACGTTGCTCTAGAAAATGGCGGCTAAATGCTGGGAACGTAACTGTGAACGATTGGCTACTGTGTTTGACCGCTGCACCGCCTTAGTGCCTCCTGCCCAATTTTTCAGATGGGCCCCAAGACTGATTACAGGAAATGGAGTCTGCTCTGAAAAATGAAGGACACATTCTGGACCAGGTAAAAGTTTTAGTCAAGAAGTATGAATTTTGGAAATACTGAATTAAGAAAGTGTTTTGAAAAAGCCACCGAACGGTAAAGAACTAAAGCACAAACAGTATGGTGCATTGCGGGAGCAAATTAACTGTTCAGCTTAAGTAAGACACTGTTGAATAATAAGAAAAACAAGAACAAGAGAGGACAGGAGTAACGACCATCAGCAATCAGATCGGCTTTAATGAAGAAAGCAACTCATTAATCCTTGTGAAACTATGACGTTGGCTCTGCTCTTGCCGTATTTGCGATAATGAGCTTCATCCAGGGCTTTCCGCTGAGGAACCCTTTCTGATCTCCTTGCCTGAGACATCTAGTGATGATCGTTACTTCTTTCCTAGGGGAAGACAGATTTAGAGACACCTACCATCAGAATAAATATAAAAATCCATTCATTTAATGTAGAGGCAGGACTGAGTGTGATTAAAAAATATTTCCGAATGACAACCTGCCAATTTTTTCAAGGGAAGTGACCGCCAATAACACCCAATGTCCCCTAATAAGTCCACATGACTTTGATTATGGATTGTACTGACACAAGCTTCTGAGAAGCCTTCAGTCTGGAGACATGCACTCCCTACCAGCGTCTTCTAAAACTTGGTGACAGGCTACGGTCTCTCAAAACACATGGCCACGATACAAACGAAAATGAAATGGTCACGCCAATACAACTGTTAACCATTGTGAACTTCCAAGAAAATGTTCCTACGCTTTGTATTTTTCCCCTCCACGGACAAAAGGGCTGCTCTGCGTGTGAGAATTCTCCAGAAAAACACAATAAAGCACAATAAAAGACACGGGAACACAGAATGGATCATTGACGGAGCGCCACCGTGACCAGAGTATAGCACACAACAGATGGAGAGGAGGCCCCGAGTCGCTTTATGTGGCCCAGACTCGGGACTGCTGGTGGTGGACGGCATGAAGACGGAGAGGGAGATGGGAGGAAGGAACTTCACTTTGAAGGTCTTATCTTAAACAGCGAAGCGGGTACTTCTTGTGGTTTGAGAGTGCTTGTGGTTTGGAGGGATAAATAGGAAGGTCAGGGAGGAATTTATAAGGTCTGCTATAGATTACTACTGCAGGACAACCAGATGAAGGAACTGAACGAAGCCATCACGGATTCCCTCTAAACATCCAACACTGGTAGTGCTCATGTTTTTAGCTTCGTTTTTTTTTTTTTTTTAAATGTCGCCGAGTTTTAAAGGGTAACATCAAAGAGGTAAGATAATAGAGGCTTAGTGGTGGACTTCAACTACTGTTAGTACTAAAACCTGAGAGAGTTATGAGAGAACGGCGTTACGTCGCCGGCGCCAGTTGGGATGGTAACGTACATTTTATAATGTATCTTACTTGGCGTAGCCCGTTAAGAACAAATTAACACGATAGTTTACGGACGCTAATTTGCTTAACATTATTCTTCCCTAACTCTGCCCCCCCCCGCTAGGCACTTATAAGCTGTATCAGAAATAGTAATAGTAATAGAGGACTATTAACCTATAGGGAACAGGGTTTGTTAGGGTTGTAAAGGAGTTACAAACTAGGCTCCCTGAACTGAGGCAATATATGCAGAAACGCAACATCACCAGGACACAAGTATAAGTATCTAATAAAAGAAATACCCTGCATATATACAAACAATAACTATCATTTTTGTTTTCATGCATTCAAGAATGCAATATGTACTGTCCCATATGTACTGTTCTGTGTTTCTTTAGTCTCAAATGGGCGCCACAAGTTTGTGATAAATCTGATGATCCACCCCATCCAAGGATGATTTCGCAATATTCCGAGGAGCATCGTGTGATGATACTATGAACGCACAACTTTTGCTGCCCCCATAAATGACCGATGGGGTTCAGGGCAGGTGACTGTGGAGGAAAGTCCAAGACAGTCAGCCCGACCTGATTTTCTCTGGCCTTCAGGTAGTTGCTGCAAAGCTTTGAGATCGGTTTTGGCTGGTAATTATGGTGCAGTATAAATCTTTCTAGTTTTTTTTTTTTAAATAGTGCTCTCAAATGTTTGTCCCCACTGTTTATTGTATTTATTTCTGAAATTAAGTTCAGGTTCTTATACTGTTGTTCCTTATTTTTTGGAATCACGTATAATATTTTAAATCAAGGTTCTATTTAAATGAAAAGAAAAAAAGCAGACTGCAAAAAAAGCTCTCGTTTCAGTGGATTAACGGTAACAAATGTTCATTAGTTACTAAAGCTAGTAAGACTTGTGGAGTCGGAGGCGCTTTAGAGTAGCCAATTCATATACTGCCATGTTTTTTTTGGGAATGTGAGATGATGGTACTTGACTACACAAGCCTGAAACACCAACATTACCTACTTTTGTCACTTTGCTACCTTTATTTATTTGTTGTCGTACAACACACCTGGTAGCTTAAGCCACTTGGGCACCTTTGCAGGGTCGGTGCGCACGAGTTTGGGGGCTTGGCTCTGCTCTGGGTCAGGGTGCTCTCCGGGGTTCTGCTGACTCCTGTGCGCTCCGTTTGAGTCCACGTCCAGTGAAAGAGACTCTGCAGGGGGCGGCGAGCTGGAGGATGGATGTGGAGACCTGGGCATACAGCTGTGAGACGAGAGGGGGGGCAAAGAGAAGAAGAAAAGAGATTAAAAGGAGAAAGAGATTAAAGGGGAGGATATCTAACACTTAAAGAGCAATAGGAAGGAAGAGAGAGAAGAACAAAGATGGCCTAACGAGACAAGTTCCGATCCTTTGCTTGCCAAAAAGTGCTTTTAGGCTGGAGGACGCACTTATGATGTGTGCGTGTGTGTGTGTGTGTGTGTGTGTGTGTGTACTGGAGGGTAACGCCAGGCTCTCTGACCGCTTTCAAGTGAAGGAGAAGAGAGTAAAGAGGTGAAAGGTGGTGACCTCCTGACAGGCTGCTGTTATTAGAAGCTTCCTGTGTCAAAGCACTCTAGCGCAAACATCTTAATCTTTCCGGCTGCAATCATTTCCGCAGAGCGGGACACCAGCCACCTGCTGATCCTGTACCAACATCCTTCAGAGAGAAGCTAGACAGAACTGGATGCCTCGGAGGTCACGGCTCACATGCTAATAGCCTCGTACATCTCAGGTTTGCGCCGTTCCATATTTTCACTTCCACCAGAAGAGCAAACGCAACCCATTCACCGCCAAGCTGCCGAACGCACTGCTCACAAAAATGAGGGGATATTTCAAAACGAAGAGGAAGAGGATCCACAAGATCTGCTGGACAATCTGATCCTGTCCGTGCCCCGTCACCGTCAGGGTGTTTCGTCTCTCTTGGTTGACCATACACCCTACTTCTAAACAGTCAATGTGGGGGCACCCTGGTCCAGTTTGACCTGCTTCTGTTCAACTTCATGAATAGATCACCTACTACTCAATCATGAGCATCGAGTTTGCATCTCATTTGTGTAGTCGAACCACTTTCTTTGACCTTTTAATTTGATTTCCTGATGATCTTGTTCAACGAAATGAAATCAAATGCTTCTTTTTTTTTTTTTTTTTTAATTGCTTCATATTCTTTTCCCCCTAATTACTCAGCCCCTTATTTTTGTGGGCGGTATATTTCAGTAAGAAAAGAAACAGATTTTAAAAAAGGTACCATTTTAGTTCGTCCAGCCCCTGTATACAGCCTTCCTTTTACCATAAAGGGTTGTCTAAAAGTCCCAACTTAATTCTTAAATCAACCAGGCAGCTGTAAACCAGCGATGAGAGCGTTACACAGCAATGTGCTGAATGCGTGACAGCGACAGTGATTACTGTATTGAGTCATCATACTGACATGTCATGTCAGGCAGCAGCAGGAAATGGCATCCCCTTTGAAGTGAACCCTCAGGAGTGTGTGTGTGTGTGTGTGTGTGTGTGTGTGTGCGCATGTACCCTGATAATAGAGTGAATAAGACAGGTGGGAGGGAATAAGCACTTGTGTGTTTGATGGAGCAGCGATACTAGGAAATGAGTTTCTATCTTTAGAGAATGAGGGGATGGATTTGGAGGGGGGGATGCTCGAGGAAATGAGGGCGGAATGAGGGTCATGAAGGTGGGCGCGAAAGAGGGGGGGGCACCTGCGGTTTTAGTGGCACACTCCCTTTTGGACGGAACCTCAAAGGCATTCCAGCCAGGCCAGTGACTATCCTCCCAGAAAAAAAAAAAAACAGCCGCCATGTAGCAATGGGGGAGAAACAGTAAGCGAGCGAATACGAGTTCAATCTGAAACTGTAGTGCATAATGGTGGTGTGTGTGTGTGTGTGTGTGCATGACTTGAAGTTGCTCAGATGTGAATAACGAAGTGCGCCAGTTCCACAGTTCCCTCATCGTACCATTTTCACTCTAGTCACTTCAGGCTGGATTTAAAGCGCCAGTGCATTTATCGTCCATCATTTTCTCTTTAAGACATTTGGAGTCTATCAGGCAAAATACTGTTTGCTTAAGATCAAGTCTGGTACTTGCAATCCCTGCGTTATCTTCTTTCCATTTCGAAAAAAATAATAATTTACATTTATGCCATTTGGGCAAAGCAAAACGAGCAATTGGGGGTTAGGGGCTTGCTCAAGGACCAAACGGTGGCAGATGGGCAAATGTGAACCCCTGAATCCAAAGTCCAGGATCTTAACCCCTAAGCCACCATGTCTAACACTTTTCTGCTGCTGAAACAAAAACAGGGAGATAAAAAAAATACCGAAATGCGAATAACACAAATTATTTTTAAATTGAGTTTGGTTTTTTTTGTTGTTTTTTTTTTAAATCGAGATTGCTGTAGAACGATGCTGTAAAAGACAGCTGTCTGTAATCCCAAATGCCTGGTTTGTGCTGTCATCATAACAGAAAGAAGCTACAAACCAATGGAAAAGTCACGTTCTGTCCACCACGTGAGTGTGTAGAGCTTTACAGCCTTACAGAGATCAAAGTACAAAACACACACCTGCTGCCATTCAAGCCCAACTCCTTTCTCCAGTCAGTCAGTCACCTGACAACCCATAAGACGAAAATAAGCACCGAATAAAACAAAGCCGAGTCCGAGCCAAATGCCATTTAAGCCCGCTGTTTCCTAAATCATTCCACAACGTTATCGCGATCGAAACGCCTGTACATTATAGTGCAAGTTTGGATAACGGGGAGTTCGGACAGTGGGATTCGAGCGTAAACAGGTTCCAGTTAAATGGCGGTAGGGTATTTTACAGAAACTTGAACATCCTCTCTGTACAAGCAGAAGTGTACTGGCATTTGGTTTGATCTGGTGTTTAGTTCACTGTTTACTTCCCACCCGCTCGTTTGACCGACAGCTAAAAACACTGCAGGCCTGAGTTCAAACACAAACAAGGCTTGTTTGTTACATTAGCATAATAGTTTCAGAAACAGCAGTGATCAGCCACAACAATACAGACCACTGGGCTGCAGAAAGGCAGATGGGCTGAAGGAAAATGAGGGAACAGAGGTGAATGCCGTACCCAGCGATGAGTTCATCAGCCTGCAGGGCAGAGACGTTGCAGTCCACGAGATCGCTGCGCAGGTAGCATTCTGTCAAACACACAAGCGCATGGTTTATTATCAGCAATAGCGCTCCTGAAATGTCACCCATACAAATGAACAGTGACAACAAGCTCCACTGCGGGCTCAAGTGTCAGCTGTGCAGTTACCCTGAATGCTCTCTGCAGTGAGCGCGCTTTCAGTAAACTGGATTAATTTGAGGTCACTGGTTTGGAGCAGAGAAAAAAAAAAAAAAAAAGGGAAATCGTTGCAAACAGACCTGTCTTCGCATCTGAGCCGAAATACACGAGGGCAGCAGGGAAGAGGTTTTCCTGGGACAGGAGGGAAGAGAGACAGGCACAGTGTTACCATGACGTACAATAACGATTCAAGTTTGAAGAAATTTAGCAACAAAATAGAAAAAAAAAACAGAGACAGACTCCCTACAAACCGATTTAATTTATTTGGAGATACCCATTCACTCAAAACGTCTATGCTGGTAAACATGAACTAACTATGAACTTTCAAAAACCAACTCAGCAAGGAATCAGTTCCAGAGGACTTCGCTTCATACCCTGGTATGAGCGAGGAGTGTGAATGTCAGGTGATAGTTATGGAACTAAAGATGAACCCCTGCCTAGGCAGTGCGTATTCCAGAGCAGAATCGTATCCCCATACCCACAACCCACAACCATGTCCATGGATGAGGGGCTTTAGAGTCAATGGGTCAGTAAACAATACAGAACACGAGCCTATTGCTCAGCTTTAGCTAAGGTTCGGTTATTCAGCAAATATTATTACGAACCCATGGTTCTCAGGGGCTCCACTGATCTAATATGTTACTCCTCAATTTCCAGTCACAACGGTTCCTTTGGGGCAAATTGGGTTTTGATTATGGCAATGCCTAAAAATCGGTCGAGCTGTTTGCACCATAATTGCATTTTAACTTTGAGTACCTGGTGCCTATTCAAAGGGTGGTCCAAGTTGGGGGTAAAAGTTGCCAAAATCGCAACCTGAATGGAAAACTGGAAAAATAAAAACTTTGGAATGGAAATGGAAAAACAAAGCAACACGCATAACATTTCAGCCTTTATTAGGTGCTGCTCGTGCTGTCCAGCATCTCCAAACTGCAAGGACAGCATCCATAAAATGATGGTAGGGATCATTTTTTGGCTTGTTCAGATGCCACCCATAACACAACAGTAGCCTGTCGTCTAAAGTTTTTGATTTTTTTTTTTTCCAACACAACCCTAGCGTATGCAACACGGCTTGATTCAAACTGTTTCTTCGTAAACATTTGCAAAAGGGTTGGATGAAAACCCGGCTTATGAGTGTGTGAGCGCTACAAAACACTGACGCCCTGTCTAGAGTTCCTTCTGGGTCCCACCCTGGGTTAAAAGTCCATTTGTCAATTCAGACGGCCTTATTTAAGGATCTGTACATTCTGTTTTTGTCCTGAAAGTAAATTAGTGATGTTATTACAGACACCATTGTGGCAAAACTGTCGAAGCAAATTCTGTCTGCTCACACAAACAAAACGTAACAAGAAGCTTTAATCATAAACGGCATGTTTGATCCGTGCTTTTGGGTGACTTTAATGGTCTTCTACACTCACACACCAGCCAGGCTGCTGGCTGTAGCTCAGTGCACCCTGCGCTGGCTCTATAATGGGCAGAACCGTGTCCTAATTGCTATTATTAGGGCTCTTTGAGGGGGAAAACAATGCGTTTAAATGGGCTACCAGGCATTCTGTCCCCACAAAGCCACGGATGCCTCCAGTCTGAAGAGTGGAGGGGAGAGAGCGGCTGGTGTGTGTGGGGGGTTGTATCAAAGGCTGCCTGTGATGGGAAACATTCCTTCCGTGACATGACACAGAGTGATTAAAGATTCTGTTGTGTGCCTTTAATGCTTTTAAGTCCTAATAGAGGGTGACAGAGATAGAGACGGAAGGGAAAAAGACAAAAATAGAGGGAGAGAGGCACCGAGCGTGGTGGAGGCAGCGAGAGCGGGCGAGAGGGAGACGAGTGGGTAAATTAAATACGTGAGTAGGAAAACAGACAAGGAGGAAGGAAGAATAAAGGGTTGAAGAAAAGAAGTTTAAAAAAAAAAAAAAAAAAAAAAAAAAAAAAGTTTTTTGCATAAAT
>JAUZST010095822.1:0-18952 GCA_034779995.1 Parotocinclus haroldoi
CATTATAACATACACACAAATTGGCACATGCAGGTTTAAATGGCTACTAAAAGTAACAGTCCTCACCTGTGATCTATTTGCTTTTAATCAGTGTGTGTTTATAAAAAGTCAGTGAGTTTATGGGCTCCTGACAGACCCCTTTATGTTTCATCCAGTGTTGCCACTGACATTGTTGGATTATGAGCCATGGGGAAAGCAAAATAATTATCAAAGGATTTTCTGGAGAAGACAGTTAAACTTTATAAAACAGGAAAATGATATAAAAAGATATCCAAAGAATTAAGAATGCCAATTAACAATGTAAAAATAATTGGTTCCCAGTTGTTAAGTGTGTTTTCCTAATTATTTGTGCCTTAAATTAATAGAAAAAAGGTTATTATTCCCTGTAAACATTGCTTTTGTGGTCAGCACAATGATATTTTGATCTATTTTTAAAATATTCATGATATTTCAAGTGACTTTAAGAAGCTTCTGGAATTGTGAGAACTATCAAGAAGTTTCTAGAACTGTTCAAAATTATCTAGAACTTTCTGGGACTGTACAGAATTGTACGTAGCTGTATAAATACAGTTATATAGGGCTACTATAGCCCTTCCTGAGAGACGGAGAGTCAGGATCTACTTGATTGGGATTGCATAGTAAGTGAGCAACGGCCATGACAGACAAAGGGGAATTGACCTACACAGACAGGTGTGAACTCAATATCTATTCAGATTCTGATAACGACAGTATTCACACTTCACCCCACACCCATTACAGGAGGGGCTTAGGAAGGGCCACTACTTTTTAATGCATATATGTGTGTTATTCTGGTACCGAGTGATAAGTCTTGCTCCACTGAATCATCATGCAATTTTGCATTTGTTTTAGACATAAGTAATTGGAATATAACACTAAAAGGCTGGGAACAAAACTTGTGGTACGTTGTGTTAGCAGTGTTCAAACTCTAATTAAGAAGTGAAAAATGAGGGATTCTGTTGAAACCAAGAAAAGATCAGGTAGACCAACAAAAGTTCAGCAACAATTGCCAGAAAAATTGGTTGGGATGCAAAGAAAACCCACAAATGAGGTCAGCTGACTTGCAGGATTCTCTGAAAAGAAGTGGTGTATCTGTTTGAAGATACACAATAAGGAGACACGTGAAGAAAAATGGGTTGCATGAGTCGCAAGAAGAACGCCATTACAACACCAATGCCACAAAGCAGCCCGCTTAAAATATGCCAGACAGCACAGAGACAAACCTCAACATTTCTGGAACAAAATTATTTGGAGTGATTAGTCCAAAATTTGGAGTGGGTCGGTGATGTTGTGGGGATGTGTGAGCTACACAGGCACAGGAAACTTGTGTAATTGGAAATATGAATGCAGCTTTTCATTAGAAAAAACTGGAGGAAAATTTGCACACATCAGCCTGAAAGTTGCGCATCGGACGCACTTGGATGTTCCAACATGACAATGATCCAAAACACAAGGCCAAGTTGACTTGTCATTGGTTACACCAGAGAGAAGTGAATATCAGTATCATTAAGCCTCTTTGTGGAGATCTCAAACGTGCTGTTTATGCAAGACGGCCCAAGAATTTACAGGAACTGGAGGCATTTTGCCAAGAAGAATGAACAACTTTACCATCTGAGAAAATTAAGGGCCTCATCCACAACTACCACAAAAGACTTCAAACTGTCATTGATGTTAAAGGAGGCAATACACGATAGGGCTGAACGATGAATCTTTTTTTTATGGAAATCGCGATTTGAATGAACGCGATTTTCCAATCGCAGGAGCTGCGATTTGAATTAGCCAATAGACTGCAAGTATCACCAGGGAAAATTCCACTTCCACCGTGCGAACTGCCTGTTGATGACCAATCAGAAGCCGCTAGTCATGCATATCCGGCAGAAGCTATTAACTTAACGACGCAGTTTTGCCAACTTGGCGACAAAGTTGGTAATATTTAGTATATTTAGTGACTTTTTAAAGCAACTAGCGACAGATCTAGCGACTTATTCTGATGTTATTGGAGACTTTTGTGTAGACTCGGACGTGAACGCGCATATCGTTCTTCAATTACTGTCCTCAACGAGCAGCGATTTTTCCCATGAGCCCGTCACCTGTCCCGAAGCACTCGCTACTCCCACAGTACAGTATTTGCAATCAGAGCAGCAGATCCACACCACTCTGCTTCCGCACTACAAATGAATAGCGCATGCTCAAAACCAAAGCTGCTGCTGATTCCACCCTGGCTTTCAGGTCTTATAGCGTATTAAAGTAATGTTATTCTAGCCTATTGATGACTTATTTCAAAGACAAAAAAAAAAATAACTAACAAACCAAGAATCAATACAAGATTTTTTTTTACTTACTTTTTGTCTCTCCCACGACTTGGTCTCTTAAACGCAAACGGACCCTTATGCAAATTAGGCGATGTCACTTAGCGACTTTTAGGTAAGTCTATAGTGACTTTCCTTACTGAGGATTTGGTAACAGTGCGTGAGATAACAGATGCTATGATAATAACTTCCCTGCCGCACATACTTTAAGCCAAGTCGCTATACAAGAACTGTACGGTACATGTAGGAACAGAGTTCAAATGGTACTGAGAAACGTGAAGTACTATGAACTGTGAAGTACAATGACAGATATGTGGTCTCTTGCTCATACGAGACAGAACATCGCTAATAGATTAAAAGACGCGTTGGCTTACTGGGGATTAAATGAAGAGGGGCAAGTGCGCACAACTACAGATAACACCTCAAACATGACAGAAGCAGCCAAAGTAAACGACTGGACCAGGCTACATAATATCTATAAATATTTATTCAGAAATATCCTGTGACACTTATAGTTAAATGCGGTGTATATAGAGATGTTTTTTTCTGATTTTGTTTTTCATTAAATAATTAAAGTAATCAGAGTAATAATTAAAGTTAAAAAAATCGCAATTAGATATTTTACCCAAATCGTGCAGCCCTAGTACATGGTATTAAGAACTGGTTTTGTCTTTCTGTTAGGGAATGCTTTGGTTGTGGTTCTGTATATTTGTTTTGTTTACAGGTGATACAGTGGCCATGGTTGTGTTGAGAGCTTTTACCTTGAGAGGAAGAACTTCCTTGTTGATTCCAAAGAAGATGGCCATAGCCTGTGTCCAAGACAACAGTCCAGCCACATTGCCGCACACTTTCTTGGCATTCTCTAAAGTATAGTCCTCCATATCGAGGTAGGGCTGCAAGAGTTCCACCACTTCTGCATTTATAGTGTCCTTTGGAAACTGCTGGAGTAATGTCATGAATCCACTGGCACTCATTAGCTGAAAAGGGACCAGGCAGCAGGACTTCAGTTATTAAACAAACAAAACTATACTGTAGTGTGCAAAGGTCTTAGGTCACCATTCAATTTGGTATTATGACCATATATAACATATTGTTGACGACTGGACCTAAAAGATTTAAAAATTAGATTCATCGCTGAGAATGTTCCTTTTTCTGAAAAGGAACTGCCTGGTTTCTTGGCTGCTACCCTTTCAAAATGCATTCCGGATCAAACCTCTTCAGACTGTGAAAAGGTTAACTAAGTATCCAGATGAAGCTGCCAGACAGAATAGAATAGAATCTTTATTGTCCTTATACCAAAGGTACAACGAAATTGTACACAATCTCTGAACGGTGCAAAAGAGAGAATAACACAAAATATGAAAAAAATATATATAAAATACGCATAGAAACATATTTCACATTTTTTTTTATATTTCCCAAATAATTGCACAGCCGAGGTACCAAAGATCACAGACATTGAATACAGTGTTTTGCCCTAAAGTGTTCATTTATTATTGCAACAGCCCTGGGATATGTGCTGTTTTTCAGTCTATTCATTTTTCTTTTATTGTTCTGTACCTCCTCACTGAGGGTAGTAGTTGGAACAGATGATGTGCTCTGTGTCATGTGTCCTTCAGGATGGGGTTTGTTGGTATTGCTCAAGTGTAAGGGGAGATCACACTAAATACTTACTCCAGTAGCCTATAGAAGATATTTTCAGTATTGTAATACAAATATTCATGGATATTGAATCTAATGGTGACCTAAAGCTTTTGCACAGTCTTGATTATGGCCTTTTCCATACGCAGTGCACTATATTTTTCTCATTATTTTTTCTTAGTTGTCAGTCTGCTCTGTGTCCTCAGTAACCAAAAGGCACAGTTCAGCAACCAAGAGACATCACCTCATTAGATGTGGGAATCAGAAACTGTTTCTGTTTGCAAATACTTGTCTTTTCTGCATTTCTGAGACATGCGTTGTAAGTTGGGTCTATTTCCGTTCTTGTTATACTTGTTTGGCTCAGCTGATGCAGACCTGAGATGCCCCCATATTACAGACTTTTGATCCTGCCATAAAAGCTAGTTCAAAAGCTGACTATCTAATCATGACTATTTTATGATTTATGAGTTTCATGTATTAACCTCCACTGATTTTGTGCTTTCTTTTTCTAATTACATAAGTCATTATACCTTTAGTGCTTCAGACCAGGAGGGTTTAATGCACTGCCTTTCTTTATCCATGCAAACCGGGTCCAATTTCTTCCGGAAAAGCAGCAGGCAGCAATCCATAATTCTCATAATTAAGTGGGGTGGCTTGGCCAGCTTCCTCACCGTTGCAATATCAGCTGGTTTGATGGTCTATTTTCAAATAAAGACATTCATGTATTAATACCTAATATCTACTAATAGTACTGACAGTGCCAACCTGTACAACCTGTACCAGTACATCTTTTTTAAAAATGTTTTGACCCTGGTCACAGTTTGTGATGCATCCAAACCAGTGTATCATATCTTACATTTAAAGCTGCCTCAGCCTCCTCGAGAGCAGGTTTAGCTGCCTGCAGCTTACACTCGGCAAAGGCTTTTTCTTCCTCTATTCCTTCCACAATCTTCAGCGCTTTATCTTTCACAATCTGAACCTCGTTTTTAACTTTGGATGCTGCCTCGGTGCTCACAGTCACTTCAGCCAGGACCTGTAATATCAGTTCTTGAATCAGTACTAAAGCAGAACAGACCCAAGTCCGTGTTGGGCTCCTCATCTCATGTGTACCTTATCTGCTCTGACAGAAGCCTCAGCGAGCTCCTTCTCCTTCACTATCAGGTCTCTGGACAGCTGAGCAACAGATTCACTGGCTTCCATGAGTTTAGCAAGACCTGTGGAGGTACAGAAAGTGCTTACTCATACACATACATAACTCTCCACACAAAGTACATAAATCTGTCCAAGATGGGGGCACCTTTGACCTGCTTCATGTCACAGCAGATACACCCCATGGCCCCGAGTGGACCCTGTAACTTGGAGGCTACTCAAGAACTCACTTCCCTTTGTGCTTCCGTTGCTAGACTCCTTAGTCTCTTTGGTCATTTTCCACAATATCCAGGTCTTGGTCCTCCCAAGGTTTCTTCCGTCTACTTTTAGGGAGTTTTTCATTTCCACTGTTGCCCTAGGCTTGCTCAATTTGGGATTGGCCTTTTAAGATAATATAATATTATAAAGCTGCTTTGAGACAAATGGTTTCTATCGAGATGTTGCGTATGCACATAGCAAATGTCAAATTTTTGCTTGAAAAGACAGAGGTTCTGGTGCTTGAAGGACAAAGGGGAATGGTTCACAGTTATCTGCCTCAACACCCCTCACACACAATTACAGAGCCCACCCACTCTGGGTTGGAACCGGGGTACGTTCATCACAATGTTTAATGTTCAGATGCTTACCAACATTCATGCGCTCAACGAGAGTGTGGATGTAGCCGTGTTTTTCTTTATAGAGAACCTTATAACCATTGATAAAAGATAAGTAGGATTTAGGGGTGACGTGGGTCCGCCGTCTGAACCTACAGTCAGAGAGAAAAACAAAGCAGGCTAATGATAATCCTTACTATAAATATGTTTAAACTAACCCAGTCTGACTGATGGGGACTCACTGTACCACTGTTTAGATTTATTAATCTATTAAAGCTAAGTACAGGATTTCAAAAGGTATGTGCAATAGAAGAACAAGCAGAAGCTAGTCTTGACTAAATTTCAGACAGTGTTAGATTAGTTTTAGTTTAAGACTCACTTAATCACATACCTTTCAAAGTAGCTCTCACAGGTAGAGGAAACCCTGTCATGATAAACCCCCATTGTCTGAATGACCGCAGTCTTCACCTCAGGAGAACAGACCATATGGAAGTCAGAGAGAAAATACCGAGACACGGCCACCAGGGCTTCAGTTGGCCATGGGGTGAACCAGTCCATCGTACAGCCCGATATCAGTCCAGGAAACTTCAGAGAGCGAGAACGGAATTTCTCCCCCACCTGCTCAAACCATCAAACAATAAAATGAGTGCCTAAATATATCCATCCATAATGTTCCACTCATTCCACACAGGGTCGCAGGCCGGTCGTTGCCCACCTGGCAACTCTGGGTACAAGAGCAGGAACAACCGCGCACACACAGTCACACTAAGGGCCACTTTAGAGACACCAATTAACCTAGCACACATGTCTTTGGACTGTGGGAGGAAACTGGAGTACCCGAAATTCACCCAGGTTGCTCCACCCTGGGATTGAACCCGGGACCGTCTTTGACTAAATGTATATGAAACAGAATTTTTATTTTATACAATAAAATTTCATAGACCTGAACACAAACTGCATGAGTCACAAATCATATGTGATATTTTAAAAATAATGATTATTGAAAGTAAACACCCACAAGACGCAAGTGATAACAGTTAAAAAATGTTCTATATAAAAACATATATGTATATATGTTTTTTATATGTAGTTGAAATAACTGAATTATTTAAGTTAGGAATTGTACTTTTATTTCTAAAATATGCAGCATGAATCTTTCCTTTTCATTTATTCATTTTTGATGTTGCTAAATGTTTGAACACCAATTTCATTCAATTTAAGAGCACCACTGTGTGATTGTTTGATTCATTATTAGGTTTTTTCTTTAAGAAAAACATGAACCCTTACCACTACTGATCCCTTAAAAAATTAACATATTTTATAGGGCCAGCACCAGTAGTGTTTCTTTCAGTATATTTGCATATAATTACATATAATACACACTGATTAGCAAAATATCAAAACCTGTTGGTCCTTAACGCTGCTTATCATCGATGAGCCTTAGATGCCCAACATCGTGTCACCGGTTGGTGTTCTGTCCTTCTTGGGTCCAATATTTGGTTACTACTTCTGAGCAAAAGCAACTCGATGATTTGTTCTTGTTACACTGGTTCAGGTATTTACACCTGTCCACTATGAAAACAGACTCTCTAATATATCCCAGAGTTTATCATGTGCTGCTATAACCAGATAATCCATGTTATTTGTTAGTCAGTTCATGTTTTGGCTAATCAGTGTATGCACCATCTGGTCTGTTTGTGCTGATACCCTATCCACCACTATAATGCCAAGGAACTGCAAAGTGTTCCAGTTCTATCTGCCTCGTGTTTGTTGCACACCTCATGTGTTTTCCACTGGAATTGACAGACACTCTGAGGAAAGGAGTATTAGAGAAAAGAGTCTTACTGGGGAGAAGCACAATACTATGTGCAGATTCTTCTTAGCCCTGGAGATGAAAAATTCATACAAGTTGTCAAAGGTCGGTGGCACTCGCGGCATCTCCTTTTTCATTACGGACACAAGACTCTGTGTGATCTCATCGAGTTCATCTCGAGCAAACAAATTCGACACCTAGAACAGAAATCGCAGTGGAATTTCTTTCTGTACTGAGAGATGGAATATATCACTACAGATATTAAACATCCTTACCTCTCCTGATGACAGGACATTATTAAGGTACTCCAAAAAGGCTTCATCCTTTATCTCGTTATCTGTAAAAATGAAAGTAACGCCTTTTCCCTCTGCTCCAGCCGTCCTAAAAAGCACTTTCAGATCATCAATCAGGTTGCTGACATTATAAGTCCTGTAAGACGAATCACAAAGGAGTTTGAGAAGCAAAATCCCTCATTCGTTGGAATTCACGGTATTAATTACTAATGAAGTGCCAGCACCTGGTAAGTGTAATCTGGAATATTTTGTAGCCAGCAATGTATGATGCTAATCGTGTAAGACTCTGTTTGCCTGATCCTCCGACCCCAACAAGCAGAGCGCTGCCCCCATCTGTTCTGATGATGCGAGAGATCTGCAGCAGAGAGTAGCTCTCAGCCTTCCACACACTGAACATGAACGGTAATCAACATATTAACACTATGCCGACCTTGATGAGGTGTCTCATGGCATCGGTGAAGAAAACGAGGTCCAGACAGGAGCCGCGAATGGTCTCGTTGTACTGGCTTTGGTAGAACTGTAGTTTCTCTGACAGGAACTCAAAACTGGGAATCTGAAGAAAAAAAGACAACATGTATATAATTTACATATCAACAGGAACTGCATTCAGAGACACTAAAACTGGTACAGTATCACAAGGGTTAGTTAAAGAAGCTGAGGTCTAGGGCCCAACAGTAGCAATTTGGACCGTCAACCTTCTAGTCAACATAACTGCTTGTCTAGCATGAGAAATATAGACACGCTTTGCTAAACATATTAATGCTAACATTTAAGTATTTGTAATCACATCACAGTTAATAATATCCATAGAATATCATCACAGAAAATCATTACTTGTTGTAGCATATTTCTGAGCACAAAACAGAAGAAACAAGGCTTTCTGAAACTCTGAATCATTTGAACCAGTCGATTAGAACCCGTTAGATCTCTGCTGGCCAGATGTGTTCAAGTGCGTCAAGAAAACCTGAACAACTAAAAAGAGTAATTGAATTTGAATTTGCATTTTAAAGTCTACTGGCTGTTATTTTGTACTTTCCAGTGTGTACAACTGGGTTTATGGAATATATAAAGGAATTTTATTCTTTTTTAGAAAGTAATGAGTAAAGTAATCCATTTTGAAAGAAGAAATTAGTATTTGCACTGGATTACTTTATGGAGTAACTTCCCCAATAGTGACCACAGTCTCTGTTATATGTTGTTTTAGTTTTAATATTAGCATACTTTTCTTGGAATATTGAGAATGTTCTCTGGCATGACTCACACATTCAGAATGATCTTAATTACTGATGTTTATGCTATAGTTACATAGATAGATCTTTTGCCACAACATGTGGTTCCGCTATTCGTAACACACCTCTAAAAGTTCAGAAGCCATGCTAGATTTGACTTGTAATGCTTAAATTAAATACCATTATACTGACATTTTAAAACTACTCCTGTATATCAATGTTATACATAATGGACAATAACATGAATTAAAATGAGTTTTAAATTGTAAATTAAAATGCATTATTGTGTTTGCAATATATGTGGAATAATCATGTCATCTGTCAGTTTTAGGAAATAATTTCCATGTTCCCTCCCTATTCTCCACCGTGTACTAAGCATACTAGTCATGAAATCTTCTTTTTGCAAACAGGTGGCATATATCTAGAGTGACTGCATGGTCAGACAAAAAAGCTCACTGCATCCATTCAAACCTGTAACCTATAACCTAGAATATGTACCAGTTCATAAATTTTTGGAGCATCCAGACAAGCATCTTCAGCTTCATTGCCTGTAGACTCTGGAGCCTCTCTCAAAAAGTCCACGAAGTAAGGATCGGGGTGGATGTGTGGTAATAAAGCAATATCCACATGTTCCTGAATGACCCTCGCTATGGCCTTGTCAAACCACTGCTTTTCCTTAGCGCATACAAACCTGGAAACCAAATTAACCTTATGTTATCAGTGAACACACACTGCATTAGAATGGTACTAAACACTCTGACCTCACCTGTCAGCAATGACGCGAGTACATTCACACTTGAACAAAGCCAGGAGTGTGGAGATTTGGTGACATTCTGCTGCCCCGATTTTCAGCATGCCCTGCCAGATCCTGGACAGGTCTCTCAGGTTAAAGAAGTAGTGAAATTTCGATGGAGTAGGTAACATTTTCACCTGCAAGTCACCACAAAGGAACCTATAAAATGTTTAATATTACAGAAATGAAGCATGTCATTTTGGGGCTGTGCTCTACTTTTGTCCATTGCCAAAGAATCCGAGAGGCAGATATCAGACGTTTCACTGCATCAGAAATCTCTTGGGTGAAACCTCTGCAACTGTTGAAATATCCACAACCAATGATTCCTAAAAAATGGGAGTGGGAGAAATTGACAAGGTATTAAGAGACTGGGGAAAATGTTGCACAGAGCTGTAAAACCATAACAGATTAAGTCACTGCTTTCCCGCTGGTTTAAAAGGGGGCAATTATTTGTGGGCCAGCATTACAGAAAAAAACGTATATATCAAATAACAACCACTAAAAATCTCACAGTGTGCCCCACTATTTCAAAATGAATGGATGACTAATTTCAAAATGAAATATCCCCTAATTTTTGTGAGATCATTGTATATAATATAAAAACAAATAAAACAGTCACATAGTTTTCAGCTCTGTGTGTTCAAAATTTCAGTTAAAGCTTTTTTAAAAAGTGATGACTATTACCAAAAATCATGTCTATGGACAAATTAGCAGGCAGAGTGCAGTTGAACACGGTGAACTGCCTCTTCAGTCTCTGGGGAATATCGTTCCTGCCACCTCCAGGATGGATCATGGCTGCCATCATCTGAACGTCCACTATGGTCGTGAAATCACCAGGTTTATCCAAACTGTACATGCCAGACATCTCCATCATCTGACGCACTATTTCATTAGTGATCTGCAGGACAGGACGCAGAGTCATTATCAAGTATGTTATTCAAAATATACAATTACACACAGACAATAAGAAATTATTATTGTATTATTTCAACCTTTCATGCTTTAACCTTTTTTGCCATTGTGTCAGACACAACGATTCTGGTGTAGCATCCAAAGGCATTGTATTTGAGGTAAATTAATGCATCATACTCACAAAAGCACAATACAAGAACATTGGAACTATATAAATTTAGCGCTCACAGGTTATTGTTAGCTTCCCTCTTTAGGCTATATATTGTTTATATGGCTGGTAGATCTGTGACAATTTTTGTGCATACAAGTCCTATTATACATTGCAATATTTGTCAAACTTAACATATTAAACAATATAATAACATTATAATGTTGTACAATGACAAGGACTACAGTCATATTAATACCAATAATAAGACTATAAGAATTTATTTCTGTTTTAACCCCACTTTTTCTGTTCAGGGTAGCTATCCCGTGGAGCACAGGGTGTAGCTGTAGGATTCGGGCAGGACAGGACAGGGCGAGCAGAGGTTGCTGTTGCAGCGCATGGGAACATGATCACTAATCATGAATGTTATGCTTAACCACAACAACTATGATTCGCTCAAAGAAATGAATGAATGATTGTTTAGCAAGGTTAAGCTTCACATTTGTGTATTTGTAATTAGTAACTATATACTTGGGGATCTGTTTGGACTAATAGCTAAAAGGACCATTTTACTTAGGCCATTTTGAGGAAGGGTGTTATTAGCTTGTTAATATCTAAAGTCAACCTTAAGCATAAATGCACTCAAATATGTATATATCGGATATGACTAATGAGTTTATTGGTTGAATGTTGTTTGATCCCTCAGTGAGCAACCCTGAACTGGATAAAGCGTGACTGGGAAGTATTTATTTAATATTAATTATTTCTTTGATTTTAAAAGAATAGGGCTGTCAAGAGGCAATACTATTACAAAGCAGATCATTATTTATTACCTGATCTCCCCATTCATTGATGACAGGCATGTTGATGTCATCAATAAAAATAGTCATCCTCCTTCCACCAGGGGGGCCATATGTAGTGCACATTCGCTTCTCTATGTAACTTTCTACTGCCCTCTGTCAAAAGTTGAAGTTCAAAATTTAAGTTTTATAGTGTTTGTTAAAGTAAGGCTGAGGTTTGTCTTACCTGGAACAAAACTGGTTCAGTAGCAGATGAGAAATTCATTGATTTGAACAGGTCTGTATCAGGGTCATATTTCTTTGTGTAGCCCTTAATCATTACAGTCTTGGCAGTTCCTTGCTCACCAATGAGCAAAACAGCCTAAAAACAAAAACAAACACACACACACAACAGACAGACAGACAGACACACATATTCAAACACACTGTATTGTCACTGTATTTCATGATGAAGGTTAAACAGTGTACACAGTATACTACTACTACTACTACTACTAATAATAATAATAATAATGTGATGATACCTTGCGTTGTTTTGCAACAGTCTCAATCAAGAAGCTGGTCCTGGTGTTATCTACATTGGGTACGAGGATGGAGGTGAAGTCTGGCACAGAGTCTGTTGGATAAACATACTCCACAACATACTTGCTCCAGTGATCCCAGTCACCTGAAATAATAATAATCACCAGCATTATCATAATAATCAATATTAGGAGCAGATTCTAAGCTAATTTCTACAGGAGCAGAATGGTTTCCGTTCTTGTTTTTTTTTTCATTCTTGTAATGTTGAGCGGCTCTTTGGAACTGAAAGAGGCAGAACAAGTGAGAAAAGATAATAACAAAAACTCATACACAGGCCTTTTAAATCTAAATGTATATGCAGAAAAAACAGTATACACCAACAAAGAACTGACAACAATACAGCATGCCTGGCATGCCAACATGCCCTTATTATTGAGAGTTCAGGCATCATTTAGCAACACACGCACTCACGCAAACACACACACATATTTGAACATAAAACAGCCCCCTTGGGCTAACTGTGGGTTTGCAGAGAGATTCCCTGTTTTTGAGGTGAATAATAAGTGATGATTTGATTGAACGTGAATGCTACATTTTGATTGTGTTTATTCAATTCAAACCACTTCATCTACGGCTTTTGTGTCAGATTCCAGTCTCCACTCAGAGTGAGCAATGGCCCCATGCCTGTACTTAATGATCAAGAAATTTATTTAGAAATAATATGAAATAATGTTTTCTCATTATATAATTATAATATAATTAATAATGATTAAGAAATAATACCTTGATGCTCTGTATACTGTGCGTTAACACTTGCCGTTCTGATTGACCATGTATTCGAACATGGTCTGACCCGGTCCCGAAGGTGGCAGGTCGATCTTGCTGTTATGAGAACGGATGAACTGTTCCAGCTTATCTCTGTCATCCAACTCCAGCAGAGCTCCCAAACTCCACATCAGAGAAAACACAAAGAGACGCTCCAGCTGCATGCTGCACACAATGCCTCCCGTCTCCTTAGGAGGAATCAGTCCTTCGAGCAGGTTCACTGACTACAGACATATTTTAAGACACGTAAGTCTAAGCCACTTCAAAGCTATAGCACAGTGTAAAATGTTGCAGGCAAGTTAATAAGGTGCTAGTTTAGAAACAGTTTTTACTGTTGACATTCAGTTATTATGTACATTTATTATTATACAGATATGCACTGTCTAATGTCCACATTACGTTCTGCGATAAAAGATTACAGTGGCTGAAATAGATGCTGACTAGTCATTACCATTACTTCCTTTACAACTTGTGTGACTCTGAACTGGATTAAGCATATATAAACAGTGAGTAAGTGATATGTGAAATTCTATATTCCAGCATTCATGATATATAGTATATATTTTATCTTCGTCTGCGATATATATCATGTCTGTTAACAAAACTGCCTTAAAGCACACCGCCATTACATTTGGCATTTCACTAAACGGGTAAAAGAAGCTTTAAAATGGTCGACTTGGTAACTAGGATGAAGACGATACTGAAAGCTTTTATAAGCTCAGTTCATCAAACAAAATTATATGACACCAAGTAATCAATCAAAATGCTAGCTTTAAAGTATAATGGTTTTTAAAAGCTATGCATGTTAATACAGTACAATATAAGATCCTGGAATCATGTTGTACATGAGAGGAACCTGGAATGCAGTTTTACAAAAAACTCTCTGTGGTAGGTCATGGTACATGCAAATCAAACGAAACTTATGAAACGAAACGAAAATAGTTTGAGCTAAAACTAGTGGAATTTCAGAATACATACTAAAAAACTATCAATTTAAGATTATATACTAATTAATCACACCATTTATTTTGACTGCACTCTTAAGAACACAAGGCTCTGAGGAAACAAAAGCTCAGCTGGACAGATTATGAAAACAAAACACTTAAATGTGTGTGTGTTTTTTTACATCTGTATTAAAGGCTAACATGACTGTGTGTTTTAGATTGAAGGTAAGTCTGTTGTGTAAATAGACCATAGTGATTAGTATTAATCAGCAAAAGCATCACACTAAATGACTACCTGCATGATGTAGTTGCACTCCAACAGCTGCATTTTCGGCTTGAGGTTTTGCTTCATAAAGACATAGGCATCCTCAAATATCTTATCATACAGGTTCATCAAGATGGCTGATTCCTCTGTACTGCGCTTGTTGGTCCAGCCCTGTAGACACGCACGCACAAACGATTTCAATAACACTTTTTTTAGGTCCAATTCAATAATATCATTTTAGGTCCTATTCAAGTGTATGTGGCAGGAAAGCATGGAGGAAGTGTATAGTGAGATTAGTGTATAGATTTATACGGACTAATATAAGTATTAAAACAGCAATAATGATCCAGACAATCAAACCTGATGCATCAAGGATAAAAGTAGCTAAACAGTAATTGCAGCTGTAAATGAGCACCTGCAGAATGGGCCTCCAGCTGAGAGCGGAAGAGCTCATGAACACCATACCCACTCTGGATACAGTGGCGGGCGAAGCGTTATCCATGTTGTCTACCTCAAACACTAACTTACAGCTCGGCGACATCGGGATACGGTCACCATTTGCCAAGGTTAGAGTTTTGTTGTCGTCCAACACCGAGTTTAAGTTTTCGATCCAAATTGCATCGACTGGACCATCAAGCACAATCCAAACGTTTTCTCCTGAAGAAGTGAAGATTTTTTTATTTATTGTTTAACCCTAGATTAACTCAGAATCAGGGTGTGACATTTGCACTTACCCTTCTTGGCTCGGAGTGCTTTTCTCCACAGTGTAGAGAAAATCCCATCAGTCCAATCGTTGGTGGCAGCATCCAGACGGCCGAACATCTGGGGAGCTGTAATGGCTTTAGGGTTCATCCTCATCTCTCTGTGAGCGGCTCCGCATGCAGTCAGAGCTCGCGTCAGGATGTTAATAACCGTCGTCTTTCCAGCTCCACTTGGGCCAAGAGTCATCAGTCCATGACGCACACGGGACGCCTCATATAACTAAAAAGAACATGGAAATGACTTTCCATCAACTGCAGTAACACAGTACACATATTATATATACGATAACAATGCCCGAACTCAGGGTTTCCCAGCATAACATCAGAGCATCATTCTCCCTGCGAGGTACAGTACTGACTGTCCACATGATGGAAAAGAAAAATGGACTCACGGGGCCAAACAAAGCACAAAACAGCCTGTGACTTGCACCATGGTAGCTCTTTGTTTGATTCACTGCTCTTTTACATTGACTTGGATTTTGGAAAAGTTATAGCTAACTATGAAATGCTACAACTGTCCTAGCAGAAATTAGAATTCGGTATAAGGAGTGATAGTACAACAGTAAACAAGACAAAATGTAATTATAGATATTCATCTTGAATGATGGGATTAAGATACTGACTAAAACAAGTGTTTATCTCCCGATACAATACGGCATTAATCAAATAACATATTTTCGGGAACACAGAACTAGAGTGAGTTTACCTGAACAAGCTTGAGGTTCCAGGGTGGATGATTTACAATCCCTGCTTGTTCCACTTGTGAGGCGACTGCAGCTTGCAACTCAGCATATGTGCTGCTGTCCAGCTTAATGTCAGGAAACAGGTCACTGATCAAACTGAGAAACAACGGCTCATCCTCATCCACCTGCCATGGCAGAAACCTGGGTTCAGTTATTAATGTCTTCTAAAAGATAACAATATTAGATTTGACGTATGAATGGCTGGCTGCATCTACTACTAGCTAGACTGCTAACAAACCAGTTTGGACAGGTTCATGTCACGCAGAACTCTCATTACAATGCTGGACTCTGTATCCATGGGTCGAGCCCGTTTCTGAGCACCCAGGGTCCTCAGGACTGACAGAATGTTCCTCAGACCAAAGTCATAATGAACCTACAGGGCAAATTAAATTAATAGAAATAGTAATTAATAAGAGGTGTACAGTACATTCAGAACACAATGTACAGTGTAAAGAAAGTAAAGTAAGCAAAATGCCAAAAGATGAGGCACACAGCATATATCTGCCTAATAGGTGTTGGGAATTCAATTCAATTAAATCACATTAGACGAAACACAGAAATGTAAATCCTGCTTTAAATCCTAGTTAGAGTTGTGGGTATATGTTAATTGACATATACCTGCTTAGTCAGCTGCTCCTCGCAGAGTTTATAAAGAACAAAAAACTTCTGAGCCAGGATGACATTCTCAATAAAGCCACAACTGGCCAGTTTTACTCTCATGATGATCTTAAACACAATTAGATAAGAGAGTAACTTAACTTGGTCGTTAAGTTCATGTACTGAGTTCATGTAAGATTTCTTCTGGAATTCTCACCTGCCTGTCAGGAACCATCATGGACACAGTCCTGAACTGGACCTTCAGGTTTTCTGGCAGCTCCTGGCGACCAGCATACCCGGGATTCTATATTGTATGAAATACTACAGTTATTGTTTTCTTTACTAAAGACAGGTCACATGTAAATGACAACTTTTGTATCACAATATGTCTGAGGCTTGATCACTGGTTAATAAACACTTAAGTACTTACAATATTAAAAGGTACCATAATGAATTAAAAGCATTTATGAATCTGAAGACTTCAACAAACTCAGTACAATTATTAGACATCCCACACTAACCCTAACCAACCACCATTGTGACCCAGCTTTGAGTCCCAGCAGTGTCCTCCAGTCAGGGCAGAGATCACACGTGCATGATGGCTCATGCAACCATAATCAAACAATATACTGGGCAAACCAATGTTGGACCAGCAGCTGTCACTGTATGAGTGGTGATTTCCAACTGTGATGCTTTATATTACATTGCTACAGGAAAAAGTATTTAGATTACTGTAATGCTTTATGCTGTCCTGCCTTACGCTAAAAGCTGCTACTTTTTGGTTCCACCAATCTCAAATTATGAAAAAAATCTTTTTACTGTTGATCCAGGTCTCAATGAAGTCACGTTCATGTCTTAAATAATTCCTTAGTAAATAATTTACCATTGTAATGAAGAGGCCAAATTCTCGGTTCAGATCTACACAGTCTCCATCAGTGAAGATGAACTGAGCTTTGCATACTTTCCGAGCGCTAAGGACAATGTAAATTTGCTGTGCAGCAACTGAGAGCACGGGCAGCTCAATCCTGTTAAACTCATCAAAACATCCCCAGGACCCCGACTGAGCAAGACCTAAGGATAAAAAAAATGATGGTGAAGAATTATGATGGTGGATCTGATAGTAACATAGAATTGTCAGAATATCAGCACATTATATTTTTGAATCACATCTGCACTTATTTAGGAAACTGAAAGCAAACATACTTTCCAGAAATCCCAGAACAAAGCTAACGAAGCAAATCAGACTTATTACTAGTGGAACATCACTTATATTTTAACTTCTGAATGATCTCATGACACTAACCTTTATAAATTCTGCCAAGTCCTCTAAAATCCATCTGGTCAGAGCAGTTAAAGACAACCACATATTTCCCCAGGCAGCGACCCATGTCTTTGGTTGTTTCAGTTTTGCCGGTCCCAGCTGGGCCAGCAGGGGCTCCGCCCATACTCATACCTAAAGCTTGAGCTAAGGTGATGTAACATCTACATAGGTAACACAAAACATTGTATTTAATTTTGGACATTTATTTGGACACAAAGTGGAATAAAAAAAAGAAAACTACTATTTCATATAACAAACCTGTCCGTAAGAGGAGTAATGACCAGCCGGTCAGTGCAGCCCAAAAACTCATTCTGATAGACAAAGTCGACATCTGTTATTGACACAATGACCTGATCCAGACTCTCCTTATAATAAAACCTGCTCTGCTTCAGCCATTCAAAGTCAGTGATGGACTTCACATGCATTTTTACCTGAAATAAAGGGAGCTAATGCTTATTCTGATTACACTCCATCATACTATACAGAACAGGACGTTCAGAACAGTAAACCTAAAGTGCTCTGTGGCACTTTAGAAGAACTCGCCTGGTAACTACCAGTATAAAAATACCCAGTTCTCAATTATACAGCGCATATGAATAAACATGAATTTGAAATCTTACCAAACTGTCGAAGATGTCTCTTTGGTGGACGTGAATTGTGACTAGCGTCTCAAACTTAACACGTTCAAACTTGGACAAATCACAGGTCGTTTGTGAGATCAGGGTGTTGAGCAGTTCCAAAAAGCTCTGATTAGTCTCACACATGATCTGCTTGTCATACTTGGCGTTTTGCAGTGCTTCCTCTGAATCTCGAGTCCAGAGCATCTGAATTCCCAACAAGCCCACCTGAAATAAAGTTAGTAGTGGATGTTCATATGACTCTTTACCAAACATTCTGATGTGAATCAACTACAATGAGCCATTTAGCAGCAAAAATCCAAGCTATTGTAGCTTAAGGGCATTGCTCAATGTTCCACCAGTGGCAGCTTGCCAGAAACGGGATTTGAACCCTTTATATTCGGTACCACTATGGTCCCAGAATCCTATCTTCTCAAAGATTTTGTCCTCGTCATCATTCCCTTACCTCGCTTGTTTTATTTATTTATTTAGTTGGTTTTGCTTAACGTTGCTATGGGCATCAGTGGCCATTTCAGTGACACACACAAGCTTATATCAGAACTAGTTATAAACACACACACACACACACACACACACACACACACACACAGTCAGTGCCAATTTAGAGTAATCAATTAACCTAACACGCATGTCTTTGG
>JAUZST010095833.1:0-17500 GCA_034779995.1 Parotocinclus haroldoi
CTCTCTCTCTCTCTCTCTCTGTCTCTCTCTCTCTCTCTCTCTCTCTCTCTCTCTCTCTCTCTGTCTCTCTCTCTCTGTCTCTCTCTCTCTCTTTCACCCTCTCTCTTTCTCCCTCTCTCTTTCTCCCTCTCTTTCTCTCTCTCTATCTCTTTCTCGGAGTCTTGCATTCATACATCTCTACTTCCATGAATGATCTATTCAGAATACCATGGGTTTATCTGCAGCATCCACTTTCTCCTCTCTGCTGAGTTGAAACTCCATAAACTCACAGAGCTCCTCCATCAATCACTGTCCAACCTCACCAGACCCAACTGTGCCATGAAATTATTATTTGAAAACAGTACTTCAGAAGTTGTACCCTGGTTTGTATTCTGCCTGCCTCTGTATCCTTTAAATTGATAGTATATTTATTTATCCACACTGTTTCTCAATTGGAGTGAATCAAATTCTTGATGTGGAATTGCATCAGTGATGCTCATAAGTTTTTATGGCTAATAAGGTGGAAAGAGAAAGAAAACTTAAACTAATAAGAATGAAATAAAAATCAATACTAACAGAGAAAAGCAGGTCAACATCTGCATCATTTACATCTCTGATGAGACTTGGGTCTAACAGTGGGAAACAAAAATTCTAAACGTTAAATTCACTGTCATCTCCAGATTTATTGGACCGTTAGTAAATATATGTTTAAAATCTTTTGCTTTACAAATATTGAGAAACTATGGAAGATTCAATTTCCTTCATTCATTCCTTCATTTCGTTTGTGCTGCTAGAATGGTTAATTTGATAGCATGACTTTATTTCCTAGTTAAAGTGCTGAGTTACTGGCACCCTCGATAAAGATGGGTAAAGAGTTTAGCAATTCAAACATTTAAAACAGCTGTGTGAAGAATTGGACCCCCTAAAAAAGGCAATAGTTCAGGGGGGATTGAAGCACACATAAATGCACTGATACTTCAGTCCTCAATGTTAATTGACTCCAAAATTTAAGTACCGAATATGGTGAGTATCAAGCAAATATTTTGATAAGCAATAATGTAACTTAAATTAATCTGTTCCAGACACCCCCCCCAAATAAATACATAAATTAATTAATTAATTAAAAAAAATCACTTTATTTATATCCACGAGTATGTGCATTGATGGAGTTTTATTGTACTACTGCTCCCTGATTGATTATGGGAATACATTCTGATACCTGGTCCAGGGTTCAAATCCCACCTCTGCCAAGCTGCCACAGTGGGGTCCGTAAGCAAAGCCATTAGCCCACGATTGCTTAAATTGTACGACTGCAATCTGCAATCGCTCTGGATAAGGGCTTTTTTTTCCCAGCATGATGGAGCACAATGTCACAAGGCAAAAGTGATAACCAAGTGGCTTGCTGAACAAAACATTGAAATTTTGGATCCATGGCCAGTACACTCCTACATTGTACCTTTTTTTTGACATGACTGTAAGTAGCTAGCAGTCTAGCTTTTAATTCACTTTATTGCATTGTCAGTTTCTGGTTTACACTGTCACCTTCATATAGATGAATGCTAACATTTAGCTAATATTGTCAGACTTTTGTTACAGTTTAGCTAGCTAATGGAATCTGATAGTCTGCCCTTTTATTTTCAATGTTGGCTTGGCACGTTATTAAAAATATAAAATGTCCCATATTGTCTAAAGTTAGCTAGAACTGGTGATCAGTCATCAGTAGAGAGGCAATGGAGATTTTCGAGTATTTTTACAAAAATGTTTTGACAGCAATATGAAATGTAACGTCTGATTTTAGTAGTCGTGGTGTTGATGTAGTTAGTTCAGAGCTTTTATCTGGTTGGGTAATTTATCTGGTTGGGTACTAAACAATTGTCTTGGATTAAATTGGTGACTACTTTCTTGAATTCATATTTCATTCAGAGAGACTGGTGGCAAAATGACTGTGGCTAGCACCATAGCCTCACGGCAAGAATATCCTGGGTTCGATCCTTGGATCCTTTCTGTGTGCATTCTGCTTGTCCTAGTTGTCTGCGTGGGTTTACTCCAGGTACTCCAGTTTCCTAGGCAAAAATATTGTATCAAAAAAATACTGTATCATCTGTCTATTACCCATTTGTTAAGCAAGCAAGATACAACCCACATTCCCCAGCTCTTGCTTTTGCTGTCCTGCATTCAATATGGAATATTGTTGCTTTGCGTTTTTACCTCGTGGTAGAGTTGATCATGTTTGTATCACTGCTGAATTACATTACAACTCCATTAGAGTTACATTAGAGTAATCCATCTCCACTCACTCTGCCCATGACTCAAATAATTAAGTCTTTTTACACTAGGTAGGAGTCATGAGTGAATCTACGCGAGTTGTGTCTTGTATGGTTCACGTTTTTTTTTAATATCTGAAATGGTCTAGAAGTAGTATAGGTGTTACCTCCATGTTTGTTATCTTGCCTTTAGTTCACTTCTCACTGCTTGGACATGGGATATTACTGCTGTCAGTGGCTTATCGGGACAAGCGATGTTGCCTCAGGTTGATGGACAGAGATATTGTCGATCATCTTCTCTGAGCTGTAGAAGGCAGTTATCTCACTGAGGCTGCAGACATTGATCGCCTTGCTGTCACTTATCATGTCGTATAGCCTGGGGTCAACACTTCAATATCTCACTGCAGAGGAGTGGAGAGGAAATGAACTGAAATGGTGGGAAGGTTGGATGAAATGGAGTTCTGGGAGGCTTGGTGAGGAGACAGGTGAAGACGCATTTATCTGAACATGGAACAAAAGTGACGAGTGTTAGTGTATGACGCAGACATGGGCAAAAGGAAGGTAGGTGATTTGGTCAAAATATGAACCTAAATCGATGTATTGTTGCTTTTAAAAGGTAAAAGTGGCCATAAAACACACATTCTAACAATGACTTTATTAGAAACACAATAACTCTGACTATTACTTGAAAAGGTTGGGACAATAAGACAAATGCACAAAAACAAACGAACAAAAAAAAACGAAAGCAGTGCTCCTTACATGTAGTTTGACTTCAATATCATTTACAATTAGACATGCTTGAACATTTTGTTTACCCTTGTTAACATCATCAGATCAAGGGTATCAAGGGTAACTTCTAAGCAATTAAAGGCCTCTCTAACTATGGCTATCGTTTATGTACATCACACACTGAATAGCTCTGGTGTGTGAGACACTATTGCAAGGACAAAGTTATTGCTCTCCAAAAGTAACATTGCTGTCCATAAGGTGGAATGTGGACATGTTAGTCGGCTACTGGAATAGGGTTTTATGAATGGATGAGAACAAATTGTTTATCTTCCGCTTAATCTGAACGGGCTTTAACCTAACACATGACTTTGAACTGTGGGGGGAAACTGGAGTACCAGGAGTAAGTCCACACAGACGCTCCACATCGGGATTGAACCTGGGACGTTTTTGTTGTGAGGCAGAGGTGATACCCACCGTGCCACCGTTCTGGCCATTATAACAACTTCTTGGTTTAAATAGAAAATAAGTAGAGAAAGGAAAATTCAGCATAAAAAACTTCTGTCTGTGAAATTGGTAGAATTGCAACTCAGGTTTGTTTTGCCAGCTCTATCTATCTATTTTGGAAGCTATATCTATTGATATAACTGATGGATCAATGGATTCTCAATTGCACAAAATTGTTTTAAAGGAAAATGTCAAATAATAAAAGCAGAGGTTCCCATACTTTTGCCACACCAATATCTTTAATGTAGGATGACTTTTCTTTGCATTTTGTTTCATTTAATTGGATGTTTTATTTACTTGTACTTTTGTCAAAATCTGATCAGTTCATTTACTTGGAAAATTACTGTACACATAGCATCATTATAAGTGTTGATGTTTATAAATACACAAACGCTATAAAACTTAAAATAATATGTTGACAGTCTTCCATAATAATAATAATAATAATATATTCTGTCTTGTTTTTTTTTTTTTTAAAGATTGGTGGGGCCAACTGCAGCTGTTATAAAATTTACAAGACCCTCAAGGTACAGCAATCCCATTACACTATCAGCTATTAATAGACTAGGTCATTGTTGTGAAACAGAATCTGGAAACCTAAAATTGTCTTTAAGCAAAGATGACTATCTGTTGAAATTTGCTTACAAAAAAAAAAAAAACATTTCTCAAACACAGAAAAAAACTTTCTGAAATGTATTAATTGATTCATTATCTTCCCCTTAAGCCACTTGGGGTCATGGGCCAACCCAGCAACTCTGGGCACAAGGGCAGGAACAACCCTAGACAGGACGCCCGTCTATTGTAGGGTGCACGCACCAACACACACACACAGTCATGCACACAGTCACACACTAAGGGTCACATTAATGACACTAATTAACATAACACGCA
Organism: Parotocinclus haroldoi; assembly: GCA_034779995.1. Classification (NCBI taxonomy): domain Eukaryota; kingdom Metazoa; phylum Chordata; class Actinopteri; order Siluriformes; family Loricariidae; genus Parotocinclus; species Parotocinclus haroldoi. The sequence goes on from JAUZST010095833.1 coordinate 4,368, forward strand.
TGTTTTTGGACTGTGAAAGGAAACCGGAGTACCCGGACTAAATCCACGCAGGCACAGGGAGGACCCTTGCCGCTCCACCCTGGTATTGAACCTTCCTGCTGTGAGGCAGCAGTGCTACCCATCGAGCCACCGTGCTGCCCTGTGTCTAGAATATGCGTAAAAGTCCACTGCTGTCTAAGAGAAACATCAAGAACAAAATTAATTCAAAATGGTTTAGCAGAGTTGTGTGGACTGATGAGTTATGATTTGATTTGAACAGTAATGAGCCAGAGACGTGTCTTTGAAGATCTGGTGAGAAATACACCAGTATACCAGTTCATTATTTTGTTTTATATATTAACATTAACATTGCTCCAAACAACTACAGAGTTCCCTCACCACTGCGCGGTTCACCTTTTGCGGACTCGGGGCATCGCGGGTTTTCAAAAAATCTATCACGGATTTTTGATTTTTTTTTTGCGGAACTTTTTACATAAAAAAAAAAAAAATCACAATTTTTAAAATATATGTATTCATTCTAAGAATAAAGGAATGGTATAAATCATAAAATATTAGAATTTACAGTAAATAGCGTATTTATTCAGCGGCTGAATACTCACCAAAAACAAGAAGTAAGACTAGAGCATCGGCCGCCTGAGTCGCTACTTGCCGACATGACGAGTTTTTGTCTGCGCTGCTGTGTTCGCTGTTTGTGAAAGTTTCATTATAGACTAAATTCATTCAAGCCCTACGATGCCACCCAAATGTTCTGCAAGCTCTACGGCTAAAATAGTGTAGAAATACTTAAATAAATATAGTTTCCCCACTTTGCGGATTTTCGTTTATCGCGGGTGGTCCTGGAATGTAACCCTCGCGATGAACAAGATAACAATGTACTCAGGACTGTGTGAGGACATTTGATGTCTATTGTGAATAATTTAACTACAGTACAAGGACGTAATTTTTACAAGTTACTGAATATTGTTGAAATTTCAGACATTATTGCTTATTTTATCCCTATTTAACACACGTTCTAGCCATTGCTCCTGTAACACATCTCTGCGTGTCGTCTAAATTGTAGTAAAGCATAAACGTGATAGGAAAGATATCGGATTAAACTGTTTCCCTATCTGATCACCGATCCAGTGATTCTGCCACATATGGGGCCGGTACTGATACAGAATATCTAATCGGTACAGCCCTGATTACAATATCTGCGTATTTAAGATCAAATATTCCTAAATAGGCAAACAGCAGGAATCATGTATTCATTGATTTTTGAAACCACCTATGTGAAACTAACAACACAAATGCACTGACAGCAAGTCGTCCATTACTTGGCGTGTCATCTTTCTTTATAAAAAAGGTCGAAAGCGGTCGAGTCCTGAGGTTAAAATGTCTATGGCAGAAAACAACTGTGCATGAATAATCTTTTCAATCAGTCAGAGCGAGATAAGAAAACCTGAGGAGGTGTGGGTGATTGGGAAGGAAATGAGAGTAGGGCTGTATTATATCTGCTACATATTTGCAAGAAAGGCCACCCAAACTGATAGCACAAAGTGAGTAGATTAATAAACAAACATTTATTAATGATTATGTGCAATCGGAGCTATGACTCCAAAAATCAGCTACTTCTGTGCATAAACAAAAATTCTTTAACAATTTAACATGTAAGTAGTTTGGATTTCTAATAGAAAGCATAAAGTATTGAAGTGAAATCTGCTGTTTATAAGTGCTTCTGTGAAGCTAGGTGTTAACTGAAATTGACATTCCCCAGATATGACTGTATGTAAAGGGTATTTTCAAAAGAAAACTGTGTGCATGTGTAAATGCATCAGAGACAGTGCTGATGGAACACTACCATCTACACAAACAGTGGGAATCATTGGGCAATTCGCAATAAAATATTGCCACAATGTTGCCCAGGATAACGAAGTTATCACAGCACTGCAATTCTGTAATACTTGACATATTGCAAGACAATCCCCAATGATACATTAGTATTAGGGCTCATGTAACACATCTCTGTTTACGGTGCGTCGTCTAAATTGTAGTAAAGCATATCAGATATCAGATTAAACTGTTCCCCTATCTGATCACCGATCCAGTGATTCTGCCACATATCGGGCCGATACCGATACAGAATATCGGATCGGTACAGCCCTAATTATCTGTGTATCAAATATTCCTAAATAGGCAAATAGCAGGAATCATGTATTAATTGATTTTACAAACCACCAATGTGAAACAATAAATACAAATGCACCGACAGCAAGTCGTCCATTTCTCGACGTGTGTCATTTTTCTATATAAAAAAGGCCGAAAGCAGAACAGTCCTGAGGTTTAAATGTCTATGGCAGAAAACAACTGTGCATGAATAATCATTTCAAACTGTGTACATTAAGTTTACAAAAAAAGTACATTCATTCAAAAATGAAAAAAATAAACAGCGTACATTTCAGGGCTTCGCAAGTATAAGTGACCGGTGTTTTGCAAACCTGGGAACATTTCAGTCTAGTTTTTAAAATTCTTTTTATTTAAAGTGGACACACTTCAGTTCATCCTCAAATGTTCAGGAACAGCGACTGCTCAGCATGCTTTGTGTAATTGTCTGTGCAGCACTTGCACAAAGTTGTACCCATTTCTCTCCTGCCAGCTTATTTTTTTTCCACCTTATTCAGAAGTGCCACCATTAGCACTACCATATGTGAAATGTACCATAAATTATTACTTAAATAAAGCGCCTGTATGTTGGAGTACAAATATAGACATTTCTGATATTTGGTGCCAGTGCATCGATATCGTATCACAAAAGAAAACTATGTTTATACATATATATCTATATCCACACAAATATTGACAGTTTGGGCACAATTTGGCCGTTCTCACTTTAGGGGTGTACTTTTGTTGCCAGCGGTTTAGACATTAATGGCTGTGTGTGTTGTTATTTTGAGGGCACAGCAAAATTATACTGTACAAGCTATAGACTGACTACTTTACATTGTATCAAAAGTTCACATCTTCAGTGTCGTCCCCTGAAAAGATGTAATAAAATCGTTACAGAAATGTGAGGGGTGTACTGGCTTTTGCTGGACACTGTAGATTTTATATACAGGTAGTGGGGGGGGGACAAACAAAGCTGTACTACTTACAATAGTACAGGCACATTTACTTACAAACACTGTTTGCAGCTTTTTACAAATAAGTAGAGGGAAAAAAAACCCTCAACTACGTTAGAACAGTCACAATGTGCACTATTGAGCGCGCACACGCACACATACACACACACACACACACACACACACACACATCCGCTCTTTTACTTCTGCCTCTGTTTGTCATCGATTGGCTGTCAAGGTGAACAGCTGTTATCGATTTTTATGTCCTTTTATCATATAACATATAATTTTTAAGCTATTGGTCGGTAAAGGGAACAGACCTTGACAAGATAATAAATAAAAAAAATAAACGCATACTTGCAATTAAATAGTTTACGGCAAAAAACCCACGCCATTTGATCAGTAGTACCAAAACTTTGCTGTAGGTTGTTATATTACTTTTTCAGAAACTCGGTGCACATTGACGCAAGGACAGAAGCACCCACGGTGTTGTTCATATGTGCCATCTGCCTGCCATATGGAGAAAACCTAAACTAAGATGATCTCGGTACTGTTTATTGTTTTTTCAGTGATATGACTTGAAGCTTTTATCAAGCAACCAAGAATATTTATCCTCCAAGCACTCATTGACGTCCTTGACCTGGTTTAATTTAACACTGGGGCTGCACTGCTACTGAGTTTGAGGTCTGAACTGCGGGCAACGAGTTGGCACATAAATATGCCAAGTGAAAATAGATGCCTCCATCTTATTCACCTCCAGGACTTGGCAAACGAAAACAAAAGTTACTGGGTATACCGTTTTATCGAATAGCAAACAGCAGCGACATTTAAGCTACTTAATGACTTTACTGAATGACTGAATCCACTTTACTTTTGATAAATTTGTGGTATGTAGGTTTCCTAAATTTGACATGCCTAATGATTTGAAGAGTTGATGGATTTAAAATATACTGGAGTGGGTGGAGTAAAAATTATTCCCTAATTTTTCACCTGTTTTTCACCGAAGTGGATAAAGAAAACCCAATGAAATAAATAATAATAATAACAACATTATATTTGATCACTGCCTTTCAAGACAGCCACGGTTACAACAAAATTAAAATGAAAAGTAAAAGGGATAAAAAAGATGAAATGAAATTACAAAAAATAACACTATAATAAATGCACTAAACAAGACAAAATCAGCCATAAGCCAGTTGAAAATGTTTTTAAACGGGCTTTGAACATGGCCATAGACGGACAAGCAGGCAAGTCAAAAGGGAGACTGTTCCACAACTTCTGCCCAACAACACTAATGGCCCTATCACCAAAAGTACGGAGTTTGGACAGATGAACTTTAAATAAATCTAAGTCAGAAGAGCGAAGAGTGCAACCTGGAGAGTATAACTGAAGCAGACTACCCAAATATGAGGGAGCAAAACCATGCAAAGATTTCAATACCAACACAATTAGCTTGTACTGGGTGCCAATGAAGATGTAAATGAGAGAAAAATATTAGACTTGGCCATTTATTGGTAGCAGCTGTAAGCCGCTCTGGATAAAGGCATCTGCTAAATGCTGTAAATATACATTTATAGGAAAATGTTCCAATATTCCAGTCGGTCAGTGGCGAAAGCTTTAAAGCTTAAGGTGGAGGTTAATTTGAAGATTTTAAAGGGAATTTAAACTAAGGATCTTCATAACCCGTTTGCAAGTGATGGCATGGCAGGAACAGAGTAGATATCTGAGAACATCGGAAAAAAGTGATGGATTTTAGTAATGGTACAAAAAAAATTCTCTGAAGAGTTTGTACACCAGTCCACAGTCACAGATTGTGTGTCTGAAGACTACCATTATTCTCCCAAAGAACAGGGAGAAAACATTACCTCCAGAACATTTAAAGCTTACAAAAAAACACAGAGTAACTTCTAAGCAACTAAAGACCTCTCTCGTGTTGTCTAATGTTAATGTTCGTGAGTACAGTATCAAGAGTAGAGCAAACAATGGCTTTATTTGTCAGAGTTGCAAGGAGAAAGCTATGGCTCTCGAAAAAGACTAGCAATGTGCCCATCAAGTGGAATATAAACAAGCCAAAACAAGAACCTTATCCCATCTCTGAAACATGGTTTTGGGCTGTGTTTTTCTGTACCTGAGCTGGGATGGCTTGCCATCGTTGATGGGACAATGAGTTATAAAGTACACTAGAAATTCTTCTGGAAAATGTCAGGGCATTAATTTATCCAGTGACCCTAAGAATGTAATGTATTCTACCAAACCATGCTTGAAGTTCATGTTTTGGAATGATTGAACCATCGTCCTGACTTTAATCTTGAAAATTTTTATCAAAGCAGCTCATGTAAGGAAAACGACCTCCTACAGTCCAAAGATCAGTTAACTGTGTCTCTAAAGTGTCCCCAGTGTCTGTATGTAGGAGTGTGTTTGTGCCCTCTGATAGACTGGCGTCCTGCCTAGGGTTCTGCCTGCCTTGCACCCTGTGCCATTAAAGCAAATCGCCACCATAAAAGCGAATGCAGCAAACCAAAATTTTGGGCCAAGACAGTAAACATGTTTTGGGTGGTTTAGTTTTTACATATACATTTTACTTTCCACTCCTGTCACAGGCTTGCTAGGTTAGAGCTTTGGGCCTAAATAAATTGTAAATGTGCTCTGATACAATGCTACATTGTACAAAGTGCTAAAGAATAAGTTTAATTTTGTATTTGGGGGGGGTTAAAATGCTTGTTCCCATAGAAAACAAAAAGCAGCTGTATGCATATAGGGCGACTCACTGTGTAGCACCGTTGCCCCACAGCAGAAGGTATTGGGTCTGATCTCAGGTCTTTGGAGCAGGTCCTTTCTGTATGGAGTCTGCATGGATTTTCTACAGGTACTCCGGATTCCTTACACAGTTCTGATGACATGCTTTGGGTCCTGCTGTGCGCGTGTTTGTTTGTGTGTGTTTGTGCCTTATGATGTCTGGGGCTGTTCCTGGCCTGTGCTCTATGCCTCCGGCTAAACACTGGCTCTCCTGTGAATGAGTGATATATATTTACATTTTGTACTACATTTCCTACTGCTTGTTCTGGTCGGGGTTGAGGATAGTGCATCAGCGTATCACAGGGTCAACAGAACATCCCCTCCAACAGACACAGTAAATCATGTCTGTATGTGACGCCCAGTATGGCCAGAAGGCAATACCAGAATTTTGATCATTGCAGTGATGGGCTAACATACCATCACATTGCTCCTATTATTCCTTTTTAAAATTTATATCATTGTAATGATTGTATTGCCTAACATTACTGTACCTGATGAATTGTACACCTACACCAAGTCTTAATCAATCTCAATTACTCGCTTTTATAGAAAAGCAGTTGGGATGATCTTCAAATGCCCCCAGCCCCCCAGGTAAAAAAAAGATATATATTTTTATCTTTATGGGGGCATTTGGTCTCCACAATAACATATAAACTTGACCCCAACACCCCCAACCACACACACAACTCACACACACTTACTCCCTTCTGGCTGTTGCGAGCCAGTGGTCCGAGACTAATTCCACATCACAGCTTGAACATTACAATCTGTCCTCTAGAGAAACTAAACAAGGGGAATAGGGGGGCAGAGGGAGGACTGTGACTACAGCAGGACACAAACAGTAATGTCTCTCTAAATGTTCCAATTTCTCACCCAGTGCTTCTTTTTTTACAGTTATAGAGATAAAAGGCAATGCACATGCAAAGCTCTGCGCCATACGCACTCAGCAGAGGAGCACCCAGTCTTCAAAGCCACATGAATATTACATGATTTGCAAATGTGCTCGTACTTCCAAATGCATGGACTTACTGAGAGTTGTAAAAGTTGGGCTTGTGATGATAGTCTGATTATCAGCTAATTACATTCTGAGTTCAGTCGGTATTCAAGCCTTTATTAAACGCGTTTTTATGGAAGCTTTGGAGAAAGATTCTTCCTGCAGCAGGATAAAAGGGGTCCAAAAGGTGCTGACTGTCATAGACTTGCCTCCACTGTCACTTGACCTAAATCCCGGTGAGCATTTATTGGGGCCTTCGAAGACAGAGAAAACCAAGCATTCAGTAGCTAAAAGATGGAGGCTTGGATAAAATGTTGTGACATATGTACTCAAAAGATGATGTACAAACCTAGAGAGTCCATGCCAGCTATGTCAGAGCACATCTGGAGGTGCCACCAGAAGTCAGTAAAGGTATTCTGTACAGTCAAAGAAGGCAGCCATGAGAACTTTGTTGCTTAGAAGCCACAGCACAGTCACATGGGTTAGCTCCTTCAGTGCACTTGGGCTGCGTTCTGAAATGGCATATTTATACAGAATGTACTAGATTTGATCCAGTACGCACTGCTAGACTGGTAAAGCAGGATGCATACATCACACATACGTCCACCATGTTACATAACCATATTATTTCCAGTATTTATTTATCTGGTTATATCTTATTTTCACATTCTTTGTTTGTATACTTAAAAGCATCTCCCAGGAACATTCTGCACACTGTTTAGTGAATTCCTTATAATAGGACACACCACCCCTTCTTGCATGCTGTTTTCCGACACATTATTATGAGCTGCACCTGGCCAACATGCTATTTATACTGGCGAAGATCCACCGCGGTGCTGCTGCTTCTTTATTAGGTGCTGGAAGTAAATGGTTTGACTGTTTGTGTGTCTGGGAATAAGAAAAAAGGAAAAAAAAAAAAACTAAAAAATACAGATCTGTAAACATCAAAGTCTGAAAGAGAGCAAACAAAAAAAAAGGTTGATGAACCTCCATTTGGGAAAATAAAAGAAACAATCTAGAAGAGCAAAATGGGCTCGGTGAAAGTAATAGAATTTGGAAAGAACCCAACATTTACTAAATCCAGAAAGTAAACATTAATTCAGTTCATTATCTTTTGTTTTATCCACAAGGGGTCGCAGGCCAGCCAGTGCCCACCCGGCAACTCCGGGTGCAAGAGCAGGCACAAACCTAGACGAGGCGCCAATCCATCGTTTTGGATCCACCAGTTAACCTAACACATGTTTTTATAATGTGCGAGGAAACTAGAGTACGCAGAGTAAACCCATGCAGACACGGGGAGGGCATGCAGACTCCACACAGAAAGGACCCAGGCCGCACCCCCTTGAGATTGAACCCTGGATCTTCTTTCTGTGAGGCAGCAGGGCTACCCATCGAGCCACCATGCTACCCCAGAAAGTAAAGAGTAAATAATTAGGCTTTTGTTTAACTTTGGAAGCCTGGAAAAAAATGTATCTCACACTTAGTTTGATTTTTTTTTTGTGACTCTTTTTAAATTTGGTTTTGTGGACACCCTGATCAGTGGTGCAGAGCTAGAGTGCCTGCCTAGGAACCCTGAGATTCCAGAATTAGGTTTATGGAGAGCTTAAACTTTAATTTATTTCACCAATGCTTTCTGGAAACTACACCGTGATAAAAATAAGTGCATGGTATGTTCAGATTAAGCATCAGCCAAAGAGATTTATCAGGAGACACATGACATGCCATTACGTTGTCCCTGTGGCAATGCTTCACTTGTGATGAATGTAAGCCTATAAAGTGCATCTAAATTGTTGTCAATGTCAATGAACAAGTATACATACAAAGTAGTTGTCCCTATACTAACACAATAGTGGTACTTATACAATGTCACGAACAATTAACTGAAGCATTATTGTTTAAACAGATGAAACAAGCATCCTATGAAGCTTAATGGAAAAGTCTTGTGCAAATAAGGATATTGAAATAACACAAAATAGATCTAAACATTTCTTCTAATGTATATATGTAGTCCTGAAAATGTATGTGTTTATTGAAAGCAGGCATTTTCAAACCATTTTATATGCCTAGAACCACAGCATGATCTTGCAGATTGAACTTAATACAACAAATTAACAAATGCAACATATTATTGTGAGTTTTCTGTGGATTAAACGCATGTTGGAGTTATAGGGACTGAGATTGTGGCTGTAGCAGCCAAACAATTCCCACTAGTAAAGCAGAGGCAATTGTAAAAGATATTTGCAACAAATATGGCAAAACGAGTGGAAAACCTTGAGGAAAAGGGTAGTATAGTTTTGCATAACATCCGTGGGTGATTTAAGGCTAGTTGGAGAGTATGAGCAAAGACTAGAAGTGGCATTTTTTTTGGTTCTGTACGTGGCACGCTTTATTAAACACCATTTTATGTTTAATTCGCAAACATGAAACAGATCAGTGTGAAACATTAGAAAACATTAGAATAAAGAAGCTTGTAGAAGAACATGTTCTTCTGTGATAGGAATACTGTGCAGAGACAAAAAATCATTCATTATCTTCCGCTTATTCCATACAGTCACGGTCCAGCCAGTGCCCACCCGGCAGCTCTGGGCACATGCGCAGGAACAACCCTAGATAGGAAGCCAATCCGTCATAGGGCACACACACAGCCATGCACTAAAGGCCACTTTAGTGACACCAGTTAACCTAATACCCATGTATTTCTACTGTGGAAGGAAACCAGAGTAAACCCAGCCACTTCACCCTGGGATTGAACCCGGAACCTTCTTGCTTTGAGGCAGTGGTTCTACACGAGACAAAAAATTACTCCGGAAATTACTAACAAAAGGATATAAGGAATTAAAAGGCTTTAAGGAATTATAAGGATATAAGGAATTGTCGAGCTTTCTCCACTAGTACACCACTAGTTGGTGCACATCCAAACTATGGCATCCCTTGGATATGCTAGATCAAAACTGCTAATTTAGAATTGTGGCTGGCTCTTGGCACTGCAGATGGATGATGATTGTTGAAACTATGAACAAGGACTGTACGCCTGTAATGGCAGCTCTGCTAGCAGCTCAGCTCCTCCTGAGGATCTGGGTTCTGTAATGGGCTGGTGCTATGTCTAGGGTTATACTGCTAGAAGTTTTATCCTTTTTTAAATTACTATATGTAAAAGTCGGAAGCTTTTCCTTTGTCTATGTACTACAAACCAAAATCAGAAAAAAGTTGGTGTGATTTGAAAAATGAAAAATAATATTTTATTTTATGTCAAGTCTGTGGCTTTTTAAAACAATGTTCCTCGAAGAAAGACTGGTAGGGATTTCCATATTTCAGTCCTAACCTTTTCTGATTTGGCTTGTTTTGCATTGTCTTGTTAATACATGCATGGATGTCCCTGGAAAAGATTAAATTAATGTTGCTGTAAAATGTCAATCTACTTTTTTTGCATTAATGCTGTCGTCACAGAACTGAAAGTGACCTTTGCTAAGGGCATTGACACGACCCCATACCATGAAAACCCTTGGCTTTTGGACTTCAGCAGATAATAGTCTAGATTGTCCTTTTCATCCTTTGATCCAGAGCACATGCCGTCCATTTTTGACCTCTTTGCAGTCCACGAATGCAGGAATGATTGTTTATTAAGAAATGAAATGAAGTTGACCAGACAAAATGTGAAATATCTCAGGTTCATACTATCCGCAATAAAATAAAAGGCTGCATTTTTTTAATTTGCATTTACCATACCACTGATTCTGATTGGGTTTGTACTAGAAGCCAAGTAATCAGACTAAATCAAGTGTCACAAATTTACACTTGACATCTTCCTACCAGCAAAACTGCATTATGCAAATGTTCTCCGTTTTAAACTAGCGCCCTTTTTGAAAACCAGTGGATGTCCTGGGCAATTATGAGTCTATGTGCTGTCTCCAATCCAATGGAAAACTGTGCAGAGAAAGTATGTATGAGAGAGAGAGCCTGAGGAAAGAGAGCAAGTCAAGTCAAATACATAATATAGATTCTCTTTATCAACCTCAGAGACTGTTTTTTACTAATGCTTTGCATTAAACATGCATGGTTACGGTCCTCGACACCAAATGATGATGGTCATCTAAACCACAGTATACCATTTATAGAGTACTGTACAAAAGTCTTGGACCACCATCAGATGAGCTATACTGTTGTTTTAGCAATGGTATAATAACCAATTATAATTGTTTCTCACACATTATTAGAATACAGCCAGGACATACAGTACATTACAGTACAAAAAACAGCTACAGTGGCAAGTATTTAGCATGACCTTGAGCAGCATCTGGCAGCTTTTTGGAATGCCAAGTTGACTTTTCCACAGTCAAGGAAAGCTTAATTAGGATTTTTTAAAGCAAGCAGCCCAAAACCACTTTGATAAAGAAGGGGGCAGGATTAAGTTTAAGATATGCTAAAGTTTAAAGATTTGAATGAAAGACAGTGAAAATGAGGTGAAGTGACAAATCCAAGTTTAAAATTTTGGGCTCCAGTGGTCACCACTGATGGCTTATGCACTGCTCACAAAAATTTGAGAATTAAGGGATATACATTTTTTTATGAGCATTATATACGGTCTTTAAAACAACAAATGTAATGGTGGACTTGCACAGCGCTGTATACTTTTATTGCCAGTTGGCATTGAACTGAAGGATTTTTCAAGATGTATTTTTTTAATGTTCCTATGTGTGTGTGTGGGTGTGTGGGTGTGTGGGTGAGTGTGTGAGTGTCTGTGTGTGTCTGTGTGTGTCTGTGTGTGTCTGTGTGTGTGTCTGTGTGTGTGTCTGTGTGTGTCTGTGTGTGTCTGTGTGTGTCTGTGTGTGTCTGTGTGTGTGTCTGGCTGTGTGTGTGTGTGTGTGTGTGTGTGTGTGTGTGTGTGTGTGGATCTTCAGAGCAGACTGCATTGGGAACCTCGGGCGGTACAGCAGAATTAGCCCGCAGACTTCTTCTGATGGAGGGATCTGTACTTAACGTTTGTGGCAAGTCAGCAGATGAGGGAGAAGTAACTCCACTGCTCACACAAATTAGGGGCCATTTCAGAATGAATATGAAGCGATTCCAAAAAGAAGCATTTGATTTTATTTCATTCAACAAGATCATCAGAAAAGCAAATGATAGTCAAAGTTGTTTGATTACACAAATGAGATGCAAAGTCAACTATCGTGATTAAGTAGTGAGTGATACATCCATGGGGTGAACAGAAGCATGTTAAACTGGACCTGTCCCGTGATGGGACAAGGACAGGATCAGATTGTCCAGCAGTTCTTGTGGGATCCTCTTCATATTCATTTTGAAATATCAAACCAACTAAAGTACTGTATCCAGACACAATATTTCAAACTAACCTTTCAAATTGTCCTGCTGTCGCCGCGGAGTTTCAGCTTCTTCAGGTGCTTCTCCATCAGATCAGATTCTGGGTCAAACTGAAACTTAAACAACTGCATGTAATTAGCCATCGCGATACAACATTAGCGCATGTTACCATGACTACAAGCTGGTCAAGACCACTTCTCATTATCATTTAAAGCTACAGATACATAAATGGCATGTCCTAAGGAAAGTTTATTGTGCGACTGGCTCGAAGTCTCAGCCAAGGCTGGATTTCTGGAAAGAAACTTCAGATACAGTATTAGCAGACCACTAATTCCTATAAAAAAGCAGAATCTCATGGGAGCACTAAAAGAATTGCGTACCAAGACTGAGTCTTTTCTCCTAAAATTAGCTGATTAAGTAGGAGTCTTGTTACAAAATGATATGCCTTTAGAAAGTTAATATAATTACAGTTCCTTTTACCACGTATATAGAAGTGCTTAAAAGATGCTTAGTTAGCTGCTTAGAAGTTACATTGGCTTCTTTGTGATTATGTGGATTATTACCCAGGAAGGGACCTTTGTTTAAAAAAGAAAAAAAAAAAAAAGAAAGAAAAATAACCTCGAAATTCCACAGTTTGTCTGAATGTGGATTGGCGTAGTTCAAACTCTTTCAGTGTTCAATTTGGAGGGCACAGGCAGATGTACTCACAGCGTGAGTGTGAGTCAGTGTCTGTACAGCACTACCTGACCTTCATGATGGAAGCTTTTTAGGATGTAAGTTTGTAGTAAAATTTCATACTGAAGTTTTTACCTGGACATGCCCACTTTAGACCCATAGGTGGCACAGTGTCTCTATGTAGCAATGCTAGAGAGAAAGTCCTGGGTTTGATCCTGTGTAGAGCAGTCTGGGTAGAGTTTCCATGTTTG
>JAUZST010095844.1:0-18950 GCA_034779995.1 Parotocinclus haroldoi
GAGAGAGAGAGAGAGAGAGAGAGAGAGAGAGAGAGAGAGAGAGAGAGAGAGAGAGAGAGAGAGAGAGAGAGAAAAACAGAACACATCAGCCGATCGACTACGACTGAACCAAAGTCCCACTCATCCGCGACAAGAGGCAGGACGTTTGGAGAAACAGATCCCTTAAAGTAATGGCCGTGTTTTTGTTTTCCCTAATTCTGGCGGTTTCTGCTCAGGGTAAGAACACATGCAGCTCTTACACATTTTCTATCTCAGATACCTTTCGAATCACTTGCCTGTTATATAATTCTTTAGGGAAAATGTGAATTAGGATTTAAGACTGCTTCATTGCCTGTTCAAAAGACTGTTGTTTGTTACACACTGGATGCTGGTATGGTGGAAATATTTGTCACCAGCATGGGATGCTCTTGTGGTTTAGGTCACCACAGTTTATTGAGACAAGTTTACCATCATAACTAGCAAGCTATACCTGAACCGGGCCAGATCTACCCTTCTTAAAAACAGAAAGTACAGTTATTATGCTGGTCCAAGTTGATTTATGCTGGATAGTACTGGTCCTATGGTTTGCTGTGTGTGTGTGTGTTCTGTGTGTGTGATTGAGGTAGTTACATCTTGTCATGGAATAGGCAGGATTTTTAAAAACACAGTTTGCCGAGCCAAAGTTCATGGTTGTGTAAACCACCTTGTGTGGGTGATATAGAGGTGTTGCTGGAGCTGTGCTATCTCATCTGAGTGCATCTCGATCTGGGCTACTGTATAAGTCCTTTGTCGATTTTATTTGATTCATTTTTAGTTTATTCATTCACATTCTTATCCCCTTAATCCTGAATAGGGTCGCACGAGAGCCAGTGCCTAGCTGGGGGCATAGAGCACATACACTCCTACACATAACACATGGCTTTGGGAAGAAATCTGAGTACCCAGAGTAAACCCTCACAGACATTAAAAGGACTTGCGGAATCCACAGAATGAACCAGGAAACTGCACCTGGGCTTGAACCCAGGACCTTCTAGCTGCAGTGCTACCCACCATGCTGCCTTAAAACAAGCTTATTTATTAGAAAATAAAAGCTGTTTTCATAATGTAAATGTTTACACATTTACACAAGTGACTAATTTTAAATAGCGTAATGATACTGTTACAATAATGTCATTGTACAGGTCTTAGGTGTAACTCTAAACTATGATTTTTTAAAACTGTGCTATATAGAGAAAAGTTTGTGGACACCCAAACGTGTACATCCACAACATAGTTTGATTGATGTTTGCCCCCACCTTATTCAACTACCTTTGTTCTAGATTATGGAACATGACTGTGAGATTGACCTCTGGTACTAGATAATAAGGCCTGGCTCAACAAAGTGCATTTTCAGGTGGTCTGATGGAAATGAGGTCAAGGCTCTGTGCAAATCGAAGATCGCAAACCGATTATCTCTCGATTTGATTTAAGCACAGCAGGGCAGAAAGTTAATTGACTGACTTAATTGAATGACTGTTCTAAGTGTATATTGAATGTCACTGGCATATCAGTACAACCCATTGTCCTTTAACTGTTTGTCTATGAAGAAGATAGACATGTACATGTTATGTTATGTTATGTTATGTTATGTTATGTTATGTTATGTGTTACGTTATATGCTATGTTATGTTATATGTTACGTTATATGTTATGTTATGTTGTTATATGTTACGTTATATGCTATGTTATGTTATATGTTACGTTATATGTTACGTTATATGTTATGTTATATGTTACGTTATATGCTATGTTATGTTATATGTTACGTTATATGTTGTGTTATGTTATATGTTACGTTATATGTTATGTTATGTTGTTATATGTTACGTTATATGTTACGTTATATGCTATGTTATGTTGTGTTATATGTTGCGTTATATGTTGTGTTATGTTATATGCTATGTTGTATGTTATGTTATATGTTATGTTATGTTATATGTAATGTTATGTTATATGTTACGTTATATGTTATGTTATGTTATATGTTACGTTATGTTATATGTTACGTTATATGTTACGTTATATGTTATGTTATTTTATGCTATATGTTACATTATATGTTATGTTATGTTATATGTTATGTTATGCCATATGTTACGTTATATGTTATGTTATATGTTATGTTATGCCATATGTTATGTTATATGGTATGTTATATGTTATGTTATATGGTATGTTATATGTTATGTTATATGTTATGTTATGTTATGTTATGCTATATGTTATGCTATATGTTATGTTATGTTATATGTTATGTTATGCTATATGTTATGTTATGCTATATGTTATGTTATATGTTATGTTATGCTATATGTTACGTTATATGTTACGTTATATGTTACGTTATATGTTATGTTATGTTATGTTATGTTATGTTATGTTATGTTATGTTATGTTATGTTATGTTATGTTATGTTATGTTACGTTACGTTATATGTTATGTTATGTTATATGTTATGTTATGCTATATGTTACGTTATATGTTATGTGTTATGTTATGTTATATGTTGTTATGCTATATGTTACGTTATATGTTATATGTTATGTTATATGTTATGTTATGCTATATGTTACGTTATATGTTATGTGTTATGTTATGTTATATGTTAGGTTATGCTATATGTTACGTTATATGTTATGTTATATGTTATTTTATGTTATAAGTCATGTTATGGTATATGTTATGTTACGTTATATGTTATGTTATGTTATATGTGTTATGTTGTTATATGTTATGTTATGTTATGTTATGTTATGTTATGTTATGTTATGTTATGTTATGTTATGTTACTTTTGTGAAGAAGAATATGCTACAGATTATCATTTATATGTGTAACTACTCTGGACAGGCAAAAGTTTACGGACACCCAAAAATTGCATACCCAAAGTTTTTGCTTTACTGATATAACAGGCTTGACATTTCTATGGATTGTAGAACATGAAAGGGACTGATGAAGTTATGGTCAGAGCACAGATAAGTTCTTCTTCAAAGTTAGCAAACAGTTTCTGTATGAAGTTTATTTTAGGATGGTTGGGCAGAATGTTAACTCACTGACTTGTTGGTTAGGTGGAAATGGAAGTCTTTTACCAAGAGTCAGTAAGGTGTCCACTACAAGCAATTGTACTGTCACTGTTAGTCTACAGAGATTTTGTGCCTGTATGCGTTTGTTGCGAATGTTGCTGAAATAACATTTGGGTGTCTACATACCTTTGGCCACACAGTGAATGGTTCTACATATATGCATATGACAATTTGTTTGAAATTAAAATAATGTTGTACATACTATAAATGTATTTTTGTTTGTTTGATGTTTAGCATCGACGGTACAGCGCAGTGCGCTGAATGATTTCCAGCGTTCTGAAGGGAGAGAACTGATTTTAAAGCCATGGAATGCAGATCATCTTGCTCTACTTCCCGGAATCACACTGGAGGAGTGTGCCAAACGCTGTTCACAGAGCCCAAGCTGCAGGTCTTACAATCAGAATCACTCCTTTCACTGCATCCTTACTTCTATTTCTAAATTAGTGTCAGATTTTCAACCCAAAATCAGAAGCAGTTGAGAAAAAAACAATATGGAAAATGCAAGCACAAAACAAAAAAAGTCCTACTGTTTTTTATACATTTACTTTAATTTTTTATTTAATTGCAGACAGTATGAAGCTAAGATATTTCATGTTTTGTCAGCGAAACATTAACAAAAAACAGTTTTGAGCTAGAGCTGAGGTATAAAAGTAAATAATGATATGGGTTCAAACAGGTGATGCCAACAGGTAATTGTAATCATGTTTTGGTACAACAATGTCTACAAATGCGAAGTCTTTGAGGAACAAGTTGGGCCTAGGATCTCTGGTTTGTCAAAATGTGTGAGACAATTATATCCAGTTCTAAACACAGTGTTCCTCAAAGAAAGATTTACATATTACTCCCTCTACTTTGCTTAATATCGTTAAGTGAATCAATTAATCTGGAGGGATTAATATTTTTAAATTTTTAAGGGATTTCTGTGCTTTAAAGACATGAGCATAAGCTTGAGCTGGATCCCTCAGATGGCATTGCATCATGTGTCCCTGGCAAAAGTAATTTAAACTTCTGTGATGGCAGCATTAATGCAGAAAAGTACACTAATATCGTAGAGGTGCCTTGAAAGTGGCATCATGTCCAGGACATCCATGTATTTTTCAGCAAGACAATGCAATACCACATGCTGCACACGTTACAAAGGCATGACCATGGAAGAAGAGAGTACAGGTACTGGATTGGCCTGTCTGCAGTCTTGACCTGTCCCCAATAGAGAATGGGTTGAGAATTACGAAACAAAAAAATGTGACAAACTACAACCCCATAATGTTGTACATCTCAAAACACGAACAGGACAAAATAACATCTTTTCATTGCTTGGGATCCTTAATGCTTTACCTTCCCAACTTTTTATTTCCATACTATTCCAACATTTTTCTGATTTGGGGTTGTAGGTTGCTGGTCTGATCTGAAAATCATCTTTTGTCTTTTGTGTATTTTGTAAATAATGTGATGGATGCTTTGAGCCAAAGAAACACAATTATATATAATAACATTTGTACATGTAAAGGAACAAGAAATAAACCCTATGCTGGTTAATTGTTTTTTTAGAGCTTTCAACTATGAGTTTCGTCCATCTGTAATCTGTAAGCACTTGTCTGTGGTGGGTGACGGAGACAATGCTGAGGTGAAGAGAAATGTCAACTGTGATTTATATGAGATGAAAGGTGAGTTATGCTCCCTCACTGACATAATGGTAGTAATATATCAGAAGCAATTGTAACCGCTAAGATGTTGTTACTTTCTTAGTCTATGTAAGGAAGTGCATAATGGGAAAAGGAGAGGACTACCGAGGGAAGGTGTCTAAGACCCAAAGCGGACGGACATGTCAGCAGTGGTGGTCAAAGTTCCCTCATGATCACAGGTAAGAAAAAAATATTAACAATTAAATTGAGAAGATTACATTTACATTCAAATGGACCATTGTGTTTCTAATGACATTGTCTCGGAGTGACTTGATACAATCTTACAAGGTGTAATCCAATCAACTGAGGGTTAAGTGTCTTGCTCAAATGAAAGCTTGAAAGTGCTCTGACTTAAACCTTGAACCAAATTTGAACCAGATTTTTCTACTGCCAAACAGATGTAGCATAAAATAATCTGATATGTGTTATCTGGAATACTGACTTATGTGGCCTAATGGTTAAGGTACTTCAGAGCTGCTACCGTTGTATCCATGAGCCAGGCAAAAAGTCAACAATGACACACAATTAGCCAACTAATGGGCTACAAATAGCTATGTAATTGCTATTTCAAAGATTCCTAACTGCTCAGCAACATGCTGTTTTAGATAATTTGTACCAAATTACTCAATAATTATACCTATGGTTGGCTGAGTACACGATTTTTGGTCCTCACTATACGAAAACACATTTTTATAGACACTTCTTTAGAGTTAAGCATAATAATTATTATTAAAATATGAGTACCTTAAATGATAAATTATCTATTTTAGTTTACTTTGTTTGAATGTTAAATTTAAGGGTATGTTCACATGCATATATTACTTTATTCAGTTTATTCAGTTCATTTTAATAAAGTAAAGTAAAGTAAATTTGCTTGGTTCAGTTGAGAGAGAATTAAAAAAGATTTTGAAAGATTCAAAACATTTTGGAACAATTTATTAAGTATATACACGGACATATTGAACGGACATAACTATATAGTGTCACAGTAGTTTAGTAGTTTAGACTTAATAAACTTATTAAAACTTAATAAACAAACAGTTATTACAATATTATATTATATTATAAAATTAGATTGTATTTAAATTCAAACACAGTATGAAAACTTTCACTACAGTATTGTACTGTACAAAACAGTAATTATTAAAGTAATTCAGACATAAGATAATATGTAAGAAAATGATAATTTTTTGACATTATAATTTTAAAGCCCTCAAACATTCAAATGAAAGGATGTTGATCAGATAGAAAGCACATACCTTTAATTACATAATTAATATTATTTAGCATTGGTTAAATAGTAGCCATGAAAAGTTCTTGACACTATGCACATACATAATGCTACATAAGTTGTTAATTTTAAATGCGGTATGAGGCGGGAATGTTTTAAATGCATGGCATGCACTCTTCACATCAGTTCTTCAGAGTGCCAGAATTCTCAGTTTGATTGAACAGATTAATGCTAAGGCTGTCCAGAGGTCATGTTCTGGTTCAGTTATGTAAAGGCTCTGTTAAGCATGCAGGTCCTGATCATTTTTGTATTGAGTGGAGTCTTTTAACTGTCTGCTTGAGCCTTAGTTTAGTGTCCTCTAAGCATGATATACCAATACCCATAGTATCAGAAATATTGCAGAGTCACAATGCCATGTTGTCTGCATTTAGGAAATCCTGAAGTTTTAAGCATTTCCAAAAAACTATTGGGGCACTAGGGTCACTTCAGAACATGCATTGATAAGATCCAGAATTCATAAGCATAATGGAATTTGAATCATTTCACATCTACGTTTATATACATTTTGCAGACGGTATTTTCCAGAGCAACTTACCATGTATACGTTCTTACAATCCACGTATCTGTTAAGGGCATCCCTAATCAGCCTTACATCTTCTAGTAATTCCTTTACATTGTCTATGATGTACAGATGGACTCCTTCTCCCACTAACGGCTTGGAACTAAACTACTGTCGAAATCCTGACGGAGACAGCATTGGACCCTGGTGCTACACCACAGATCCTGAGCGCAGATATGAGAGTTGTAATATCCCCCAGTGCAAAGATGGTAAAGTCCAATGTCATGATCTCACTGTAAAAACAGTAGTGTAATCCTGCTTTCATTATCAATTTAATCTTAATAAGTAAAATAAGGTCATTAGGTGTACATTAATTTATATTAGTAAAGCATTTGGGTCTGTGTGTTTGCAAGATGTGTGTTTTACCTGTAATGGTGAAGACTACAGAGGTCAGGTTGACCACACAGTGAGTGGGCGGGAATGCCAGAGATGGGACCAGCAGTATCCACATCAACACATCTATCAACCAGAGAAGTAAAAGGCATTACACACTGCACTCTACAGAGTGAAAAATGTGTAGCTTAAATATTATTGCAATAGTATGAATAGTAGTGAGCTTAAAATCAAGACATGAAAGATGCACTGTTGATCATGATTGGTTTACAGATACCCTGATAAGAGTCTGGATGATAATTACTGCCGCAACCCTGATGCTTCCCCTGTGCCCTGGTGTTACACTACCGATCCTGAGGTAGAGAGGGAGAGTTGTGACATCCGCAAATGTGGTAAGTACTTCCACCAGTGAACTGCGGTCGTAAAAAGCACACACACCCACGCTTGCTTCGTGTCTGCTCATTCTGGCCTATCACTATACTGAGTGTGATTCATGAGCCACTAGCATCCTCCAATTGAGAACACACCAGACGGTTCTCGGATGTACGCCAAAAAGTTAACTAACAATCTCTGGCCTCTGTCACTCTCCCTTCCTCTATGATTCATCTCAACATCAACAATCAACAAATTAATCTTCATCTCAACAATATAGTTGTTTGTTTTCTATACGTCATAGAAAGATACGATATGTGTCGCTGTCCAAATTCCTTTCCACAGCTGAGGTCCAGAAGCGGCGTTTCCGCTCCAGCTACACCACCAACTGTTTCCGTGGCCGAGGAGAGGATTACCGGGGCAAAGTAAATGAGACCACTTTTGGAATCCCGTGCCAACGCTGGAATGAGCAGTCCCCCCATGAGCACCCATTTTACCCCCACACTTATGAGTGCAAGTGAGTGCCTCAGCTTCTTCTAATGTCAAACCTTTATATAAATGACTCTCTTCTGTTAGGTTTGGCCTTTGAAGTTGATGAAATTGACAGAAAAGGATTTGTAGGTTGTGTCATACATCCAACATATTTATATCCTCCATCTTAGATTTAAACTCACGTATGTGTGAGATATATCACCTTATCTTGTAAAATCACATTTTGTCTTAGACCATGGTTCCAGCTTTATATGTATACAGGTATGTGCCGTTTAACGACTGCATGAAGTTCAATAAAACAGGATGAAGACATGGTTACATATTTAAAGGATGTTCACACAAGAAAACTGTATGCAAACAATGCATAAATGATTCAGAGATACCGTCTGAAACTGAAAAGTGAAAAACTACCATTTACTCAGCATCCCTAATGCCACAACAGGCACAATATTCACAATATTTATAGAAAATAGAGTAACAAACCCCTATCTAGGGAAAAGCCATAACATTTAAGGGGGTTTAAGTACTACTTACAATAGGACGTACACTTACAAACACTATTTACAGCTTGTTACAAACACTCGCATACATGAGCACAAAAAAGTTTACAAACACACAATCTCAATTAGGACAGTCTCTAGTCCAAACCTCAGCTAACAAGCAAGAGCACATAGCTGGTAAAGTTTTCACACACAAATGACAGACTTCTGCTCTTTTGTAACTTCAGAAGATGTGCAGAATTGATTGGCTGTTGAGGTGCCCAGCTGTTTAGGACTGCAACGTCATTCTATTAAATATAATTCTTAAAAATGTTAAGTCCTCTGTCATTAAACGGCACTTACCTGTAGCAGGAACTTTCCACCTACAAACCAGGACTTGTTGAGTGTAGTATTTCTGTAATGGTCCTCAGCAATTTCCTTATTAAAAGTGTTAACTTCATGTCCTGGCTGTTGTTGTCATCAGAGGACTGGAAGAAAACTACTGCCGTAATCCCGATGGCTCTGAGGCTCCGTGGTGCTTCACATCAACGTCTGAGATGAGGACTGCTCTCTGCTTGCAGATCAAACGCTGCGCTGATGACATTGAGGCTGAGGGTGCAGAATCAGTTTAGAGCCACCCTGTGGCTAAAAGTGTTTCTCCACTGACGTGCTACATATATAAAAGTAGAATTAGCATGACTAACCAAATGTACTGCTCACAAAAGATAGGGGATATTTCATTTTGATATTTCCCTGAATGAAATATCCCCTAATTTTGTGAACTTGTGGTTTACTTAAACTTTTTTTGCAGCATTGTTTATATTTTGCTGCAGTAACTTTTAAAATTCTGTCGTAATTATGTTTACTTTTTTCAGACTGCTATCATGGCAATGGCAAAAAGTACCAAGGTGTTGTCCGCAAAACACGGAAAGGCATCCTTTGTCAGAAGTGGAGCGTCAACACACCGCATAAAACTAAGTAAGAGTAACAACCTATTCATATTTACTGGTGGCTCACCTGTGGTAAGAGCCGGCTGCTGAAAACGGCAGTACTTGAGAATGTGGTTTCAGATCCCGAAATGGGTTTGCAATGCAGGAGTCAGGTGGTGAGTTTCTAGGATAAGGATTGAAGTCCTATCTTGGGTGTACCTGTGCTTGCACTCATTCGGGGTTAGGACCAAGACTCTACCCCCACGACAAGGTTTAGCGGGTGTAAGGTCAGAAAATATACAGGACTTCTGTTCAGATCTCTAGCTGTCAGCCATGATGCTCTGTGAGAAAATGACATCCTGATTTGTCTTTATTTGCAAAAGACAACATTTAAATTTATTTGAGTTGTAGGTGTTTTCATGGGAACACAATTTGGTTTGTTTTCTAAAAGCGAAGGGATTTTTAAGTTGTAATAATACAAAGAAGAGCAACAATTACTTTTCTGTCAATACATATTTGATCTACAAATATTTGCCCTGAGGTTAAGGAACTTGAACCACAAGGTCCATGGTTCAAGGTCCCACCTCTGCTAAACTGCCACTGTTGGGTCCTTGAGCATTTTCTTGCACAGCTGTAACTCACTCTGGATAAGGATGTCTGCTAAATGCTGTAAATGTAAAAATGTCAAATGTAATGTGCATGATGGCGCTGATATTTAACAGCAGTGAATGTGGTCGCGCCGTAGAGCTCCAGAGATCCCAGGTTTGATTCTTACCTTTCATTTTGCCTCTGTGGAGTTTGCATGTCCTCCCAGGATCATCTCACAATTAATCAAATTAGGTCATTTTGTAAATAAGTACAAGTCTATTTGACAGAAGTGAACAATGCTATAGATGTACACAAGGTATTCCATTAAATTTGAATCTCTGAATGCCTTGACATGTTCAGATATGGCTTGTTGCGTTTGGAAAACATATATATGTTATCTCGATGCAGGATTAATCCAAAGACACACCCAGATGCTAACCTGACAGAAAACTACTGCAGGAACCCAGACGGAGACTTGCATGGACCATGGTGCTATACCTCCGACCCTAAGACTGAGTTTGATTACTGTGCAATCAAGCAATGTGGTAAAATAGATGACTTTGCAATTCTGTCTGTCTTTTCTTATTTTTTTATTTCCTTTTGTGAGCACCAGACAGGTTATACAGCTACAGAAACTGGAGCAAAACTAGAGGAGTAGCTCATTGGGTAGAGCCAGAGGGCCTTGGTTCATTTCTGGGTGGGCTTGCAACATTCAAGTGGTTTTTATTGAAAAAAAAACCCAGGCATTGGGGGAAATGGGGATTATTGCATCAGATGGGATATTTGGTGTAAAATCTGTACCAATTCAAATATACAGTTGGCTTGCTATGGAATTCCCTAACAGGAGAAGCCAACAGAGACAGCAGCACAAACAGTGATCATCCATGTGTCTCTAACTATGTAAATTAGATTCAATTATGGAACGTACAACCCCAAATCAGAAAAAGGTGGGACAATATTGAATATGCATATAAAAAACACAGTTTCTTACCTTTAGCTTGACTTTTATTTTGTTGCAGACAGTATGAACCAGAGATATTGAATATTTTGTCTTGTCAACTTCTTTTTCAATAACATCCATTCCTGCAACATAAACAACATATTCCAAAAAAGGTTGGGATGGGGCCATTTAAAGCTAGTAATAAATAAAAGATAAAAAAAAAACAAATGATGTGAAGTTAACAGGTGATTGTAATTGTGAGAACAAAGATCCCCAGAGGAACTCCAGTTTGTCAGCAAGAAAATTATTGAAATGTTTAAAGCATTTGGAATTGATTCGAAGAGCCTAATATAATTCAAGGAATGTGAAGGAATTTTAGTCGAGTACTGCAATATAGAGTTACATTAAAATAATGGCACTTAAAACTTTACTGTGGAAAAAAGAAGTATACTTTTTAGATCTTAGAGCAGCATATGCTACGTACAAGGCGTCATCTTTCAAGAGACGTCATGCATTTTTCTACAAGGTAATGCAAACCCAGATGCTACACACATTATAAAGGCATGGTTGTGGAAGAAGAGGGTACGGGTACTTGACTTACTGCCTGCAGTCTTGACCTGTCCCTAATAAAGAACGTTTAGAGAATTTTAAATTGAAAAATCAGTTGATCATCGTACTATCCACATTTTAAGACATGTATGCAGGAAATAATGGGACAAAATTACACCTGAAACATTAAATCATTTGGTATGACATGGGAACTGATGTTTTACCATCCCAACTTGTTTGGAGTGTGTTGCAGGACTGAAATGCATGAAGGAACGTTTATCAACAAATGTTTAGCAGACAAAACATGAAATACCTCATACTGTTTGCAATGAAATAAATGTAAATGTAAGATACACTGTGTTTTCATATGTGTTTTACAATGCATTCTGTTCCCCATTTTCTGATTTGGGGTTGTAGTTTTGTGGCCAAGTATAATGAATGTTCCATCATCACTTCCAACTAGAATTGTGTGAAAATACTTTTTCACCTGACAAGTATTAAGCAACAACTTCAACATCTGCCAAAAAAGGGTGCTTTATTTATGGAGTAATTCCTCTGCTATAACTGTGACTATTGTGTAATCTGTATTAAATTATTTTGCCAGACATTTGTATTCTGGCTTATTAGAAATATTATATTTTTCCAGTTGGCTAAACAAAGTATCACAATAGCACAATCGATATATGGTAGAATATGCTGTTCTTCTATCACATTTACATTTAGTCATTTAGCAGGCATTCATATCCAGGAAAAGTTACAACTGATACTAGCTTACAATCCAATGCAATTGTGGGTGACTCAACAGTAGTAGCTTGGCAGATGTTTGATTTGAACCCTGGACCTTCCGTTTTTACACCATAGTTTCTCACTGAGAGCGACCACAGCAGATCATCCTGACCTGCATTAGATTTACTACAGGTTTTATGCCAGATTTTTTTTTCCTTATGGGCTTGGGACCAGGAGACCCTGAGCCACCCTATGCACCCCCAGTGCAACAACCCTGAGCTTATAATTTTCCATTATTGCACCACGACTTCACATTGAACGCCCTACCCTAACCCATAAACACATAAACACGTCTAGCAGCTTGTTCTACCCACTGGAGAAGCCCGTATAAGCCAAAAATAAAGGCATTTTTTTAGTATAATAATAACACAAAACAGCCATACTACTGAATGTTTATATACAATGCTCACAAAAATGAGAGACTATTTCGTTAGGGGGTATTTCATTTTGAAACAAGTGAGGTGACTATGAAGGATAATTTCTGTGTTTTAAAGAATCATCTGTCCACATAACATGTTATGCTGATTATATGAGTTGCAATGATAATCAGAACAGAAGCGTTTTCACTAGTGGTCTCAGACTTTCTTTATATACTTAGCGTTAGGCATGTAATTAACTCTAGTGTCTGTGCTTTTTTCTACAGCTGGACAGGAAGTGCCGATACTGAAGCCAGTCGGTAAATCACTGATGGGTTTTTAGAATCTGTAACTTCAAAACATAGTGTTTTAAAAGTGAGTGTGGGTGTTTGTGTGCCTCTAAACAGAGAGCGTGGTATTTAATGAATGTGGGAAGCGTGAGGACCGTATGGCAAAGCAGTGGATGAGGATTGTTGGTGGCACACCGGGAAATTCTCCGTGGACAGTCAGCTTAAGAGACAGGCCAGTGACTGATTAAGTCCCTTTCTCCAAAAATCTAAACCTTTATTTATCATTCTTTTAATATTTTTAACACTGTGAAGTCATTGTGAAGTGTACTAAGCATTGTTTCCTTTTGCCGTTGTAATTTACTCATGCTCTCTTGCTCGCTCACACTCTTGCCTCCTTTCTCTCTTTCAGAAAAGGGAAGCATTTCTGTGGAGGATCCCTAGTAAACTCGAAATGGGTGATCAGTACCAAACAGTGCTTCTCCTCCTGGTTCATGTCTCCCTTTTTCAAAAACACACATTTCAGACCAATATACTGGGTTTTTATTGCTAATGTATTGCTATGTGCATGCATCTGTGTGTTCTCAGTTATGTGGACCTCACAGGGTATGCTGCAGTGATGGGCACCATCTTCCGAGACCCAAAGGAAGGAGAACCAGGCGCACAGACCATTCCTCTCCACAAAATCATCTGCGGACCATCAGAGTCGCACTTAGTCCTGCTCCAGCTAGAAACGTATTTTTAATACTTATGGTTTCTGCATTCAGGCAAAATGCACAAGCCCAAGACATGAGTGTAAAAAACATTTTCTCTCTCCATTCTTCAAGTCCTGCAGAGATTAATAAGCGTGTGTCCCAGATTTGTCTTCCTGCTGAGCGGCACATCGTTGCAGAAGGAACGTCCTGTGAGATCGCTGGTTGGGGAGAAACCAAAGGTATAACGTTTTTCAGTCGATTCAGTCTTAACTATTCAATTTTGTCATTTATTTATCACTTTTTCTACCTTCTATCATGTCTTTTAGGAACAGCTGATGAGACAGTACTGAATGTCGCTCGAATGCAAGTGCTGAGCAACAGCGAGTGCAATAAGTACTTTAAAGGTCGTGTAAGACAGAATGAAATGTGCACCACATCTTTCCAGGCTGAAGTGGGGGCCTGTGAGGTATGTTGAGTAACCTACACTGAATGGCCACTTTTTTAGAGACAACCATCTAGTAGTGTGTTAAATGTCCTCTGGCTTTCAGACCCGCAGAAATGGCATAGATTCCATTAGGCGTTTAAATAATTCAGCAGGAATACTGACCCATGTGGACAGGATAGCTTCTCACAGCTGGCAGAATTTAGCTGGAGATACTGACATGCTCCTCCACGAGATTCTGTATAATGTAAGATACGAGGAAAGCAAGGAAAACTGACGTTCCAGGAACCAATTCAAATACAAGCCCTGGGCTATACAACCCTTGTGGCGTGGTATGTGTTTTTTTCTAAAAATGTCTTTCTGCGATAGGATAAACTACTACAACAAAGGGGTGATATTGATTAGACACAATGCTTAGGTAAACTCTACTGTCCAGTTGCCCATGCATGTGTATCAAAGAACCTAGACTGACATAAAACTAGATTCATCTTACCAGGTGATGTTTTTGCACTTCTTCGTGATCATGTTTTTGCCCACTAGAGTCTTGTCTTACTGTTTTATCTAGACGACACTTAAACTGGTCTTCTAACCCATCCATGCTGTAGAATGAGTTGTGCATTTTGACATGTTAGTTGCAGCACTACTATTGTATTTTTGCAATTGACAGCGCTGTAACTTATTTGACTGCTGGTCAGAACATTTCTTGACATCTGCTGAAAACTTGCTCGTCTGATTTTCATACAGGGAAACAAAAAAATTGTGAAAGGATAGATTCCTAAGCTCCCATAGGCTACTTTTGTGTAGTGTACCTATTGGTGAGTGCTTGTTGTCACAGCACCCATTATGTGTCCTGCCATTGACAGTCAGCCACCGTCACCTTTGTTTACAGTTGAGTCATGAACAAGAAACCTGGACTGCTATGGACTGGGGCCATTTTGTCTTTAGCAACAATTAAATTTCTGTTTAGAATCCGAAAATGGTCACGTTCAAGTTTGGTAAGCGCATCAATCCTGTCTGTGCTGTGGTGTGACATGCTGCCCCAACTTCTGGTGTAATAATCTGGGGAGCCATCACATATGACAGTAGGTAATCTCTAGTAGTGATACGAGGGACACTGTCAGATCAGCGATATGTGTAGGACATCCAGGCTTCCAACTGGTATTTTTCAGCAGGATAATGCTTGCCCCCACAAAGCAAGGGTTTCTCATGAATGTCTCCACCAGATTGCAACCCTTCCCTTGCCTGCCACTTATGGGACTGGCTGAGAAGTCAGCTTCAGTGTGGAGGATCTATAGGGCCAGCTGTGGGGAAGTGGGTCATGGTGGCATGGCAGTCAATGATCTCTTACCAAGAGGTGCACTACCCAAAATGAACCTTTTAGAGAATTTTTTTGTAAAGCAGTGGGGGCTACTGGGACCACACCTGTGATCGTGTATATATCTGTCTGTGACATATCAGCATAACTGCATTCAACAACATTTATATCTGGCTACATTGATGTATACATTTTTTTTATTCAGTTCAATCTCTGATTATTTGCTCTGTGTTCTTTTATGGTAAACTTAGACATTATGCTGTGTACACACTGTATAAAAATGCATTTATTGCGTACATTTTAAAACATGTTGGAAATTTTTTGGTAGTTTTAGTGTAGATATATGAGTTATAATTAGTTACGTAAACATGTTAGATAAGTTCTCACAGAGTCACTTCTTTTCTAAACCCTAGTTTTATACAAATCCCAAATTACTAAAATAATTGGAATACGTAATCACTATCTTAATACCTTCATGTATATTCGTACCAAAACACAATTAGACTGCGATGTAAATTCCAGTACTTAAAATGGTACTGTGTGATGTTCAGACTACAGAGCTTAACTTGCACTTGCATCTATTTCCTCTAAACCTGTGTGACAAGACACTTGGTGTCTTGTGTTTTTGCAGTGCTGCTTTTTCAAAACGACTGCGTGAAGATTGTGAAATGAGTGAGTGATGTGTTTAAGGTGTGTAGTGGCATGCTGTCTCATAGCCTTGATACCTGTCTATGTGTCTCTAATTCAGAAGGACTACGGAGGTCCCCTGGCATGTCAGAACAGTGACTGTTGGGTTTTAGAGGGAGTCATCATTCCTATGCGGCGCTGTGGGCACCGCGGGGAGCCCAACATCTTTATCCGTGTGTCAATGTACGTGGACTGGATCAAGAAAGTCATGGAGATGGCATAACTGGCAGAAAAAAATGCTCATCTCATATTGCAAATGCACATCTAAAGTGATATCCTGTGCATGTTGTTGCAGGGGCAAGAACAAGAAACTTTTATTGTAAATGGTTGTAAGTAAGGACTTTAACAAGAGTCAATTATTAGATAGTACAAGCTTATGCCTTTATTATGTTACTTACATAAAAGTACATTTGTAAAGTAAATTTTCACTTTTTAAAGACTATTTATCCTTTATTACACTTTTAAACATGTTCAATATGTAGCTTTTTTGTGGGTTTCGCCTGCAGAAATGTCAATAAAAGCAACAACTGGCAATATGCAGTTTTCTGTTTTCCATTTCTGTTCATATAGTAAAAGTTATTGTAAAACAACTGCACAGAAATTCAGTATTTTAATAACAGGTGTATGTGAGCTCATGAACACAGAATAGAGTGGTTGGCCTCGGAGCATGTTCAACTAAAATAACTTGTGGAAGATAAATGGGGACAAAAACACTATGCATACATTTGCACTTTATTAAGTTTTTCTGTTTTCTATCTGTGGAGGGCAATGATGATCCTATTGTGACATTTACTGTGCATTTAACTTTTTATTGACAAACACATGCAGTTTAAGCAAATACTTAATTAATTAATTAATTATAATGTTGACCGTTCTTCTTTTAGATTCTGCAAATCAGCTTCTGGGCAAGATCTTGAATGATTGCAACCCATTTATACCTAATAAGTGATTGGAGTTGATTACAGTTACTGGATTTTTTTTGTTTGTCCACCCTCGTTTTGAGGGTTGACCACCGGTTCTCAATGAAATTGAGATCTGGGAAGTTTCCTGGACATGGATGCAAAATTTAGTTTTCATATTTTGTTCACAGAGCCACTTAGTTATTATTTTTGCCCTATGTATTGGTGCTCCATCATGTTAGAAACAACATTATTCATCTCCCATTTGCTCCTGGATTGTTGGGTGAAGTTGATCTTGGAAGCTGTTTTGATACTACTCCTTATTCATGGTAGTGTTCTTGGGCGATATTTTGAGCAAACCCACTCCCCTGGATGAGAAGCAACCCCACAAAATGATGGTCTCAGGATGCTTCACTGTTGGTATGACACTGGACCCATGGTAGTACTCACTTCTTCTCCTTCTTCTGACAATTGTATTTCCAGATGTCCCTGTCTGAAGGAGGCTTCATCAGAGAATATAACTTATGTCTTCTGCTGTCCAATCCCTATTCATCCTGCAGAATCTCAGTCTGCCCTTAATGTTTTTTCTTGGAGAGATGTGGCTTTTTTGATGATCTTCTTGACACCAAACCATCCTCCATAAGTCTCACTGTGCATTCAGTAGCACTCACTCCTGCCCTCTTCTGAGCAATCTCTGCACTAGTTGTAAGCTGATCTCATAGCTGCATCCTCTTTAGGATATGCTCCTGATGCTTGCTTTACTTTCTTGGGTACCCTGAAGCCTTATTTACTGTAACTGAACTACTCTCTTTGAATGATTTGATAAATGGTTGATCAAGGTGCTAAGCAACATTGTCCTTTCCTGTGAAATCCTTTGATGCAATGCAATGGTAATGCATTTGTTTTCTTGGAAGTAACCATGGTTAACAGAAGAAAACTTAAAAATCTGCTCTTCTAATAAGCATGGCAGTGTGATATCAACTGAAATGATGTTAGTATGCAAGTTTGTAGGGCTGAAATGCATTTGTAGGCCAATTATTTATAAATTATCTAATCATTTTTCACAGTCTAGAGTTAATACAATTTGTCACCATAAACACTGATGCAGCAAACTTCGTGAAAACCAAAATTTGTGCCATTTTTAAAACTGTTGGCCACGACTGTATACTTTTAAAATTCTTCTGCAGTGAAAGTTCCAAAGCACAGGGGCCTCCCTTTTTCTTAAAGGCAAGATTTTCGGAATAACCCAGGCTCTTCCTAGTGTTGGCTGTCACAGCAAGGCATGGCCTGTGGACATGTTTGTGGCTGGGGAAATGGCCGTGTGAGCTCTACAGGCACATTCATACCAATTTTGTGTGACTAGTTAATTTAACACCTCTTTGAAATGTGGGAGGAAATCAGAGTACTCTGAATAAAACCACATACAGTAGATACTGAATGACATGCAAAAACCACACAGGCAGAATGCAAGGTCAGGATCAAACCGAGGATCTCTGGAGCTGAGATGACACTCTAACTACTTGCACGTATCATATGCACCCTTTGTTTTCACAAGTTCATCAGTTCTATGTAGGCACAACTGTTGTGTAGCATTATTAGGTAACTTGCTTCAAGATTGATTCAGCATCTTGATAGCGACTGTGCAACCTTTGAGCACTGGAAGGTCATCTATTGTTTGTTTGAGTTTTGTTTTCCCTTTACCTGGTGAATGTATGGCACGAGGGTACACAAGCCAGTGGAGGATGGCCTGGGTAAGCTTCTGTTGGAAACCCTGGGTAAGGCATAATTTGTAGGTAATGCAGATATTAATTTGACATGTAAGTCTTATCCCAGTACTTAAGCTAACTGTTTAGTTTAATCTATAAATCTAAATCTAGTTTCATCAAGAGAACAGTTTTTAAAAGTTCAAAGAAACACCAGACATTTTGCTAAATGTAAGTTACTTATGGTAATTTGTAAATGTAATTTAGTAATAATAAGTGTAATAGTGTAATAGTAACTACATAATAATAATACATAATAATAATAACACAATAATAACAACATTTTCTCTTTTCCCTCAGAGCGGATGTTCTGTGCTGGTTCTGGCACTGCGCGCCTGGATGTTCTTCCGGCTCGGCATCTCTCTGATGGTCTCCAACAGCGGAGGCAGGTCCCACCAGAGTGCAG
>JAUZST010095855.1:0-18950 GCA_034779995.1 Parotocinclus haroldoi
TTGAGAAGATAAAAAAGAAAAAGAGAGAGAGGAGGGGGGAGAAAAAAAAAAAAAAAAAAAAAAAAAAAAAAAAAGAATGGCACAAATGAGTAAATACAGGGGCACATCTGTACGAGAAGGTTCAAACAAGGCATGGGCGACAACTTTATATTGTTATCACAACATTTATTCCAAAATGGTCTGCAGAATTAGAGAAGTGCCTTCTGATGTGTCCTGTAATCAGAAGACCTGTGCTTATTGTTGATGCCTTCGGGACGGGACGTTAATCTGAAAGTCCGCAGTAAAGATGTTGTGATAAATATCGCGATAAGACATATATTCAGCCGCTGCCTCGTTCGAACCCATTCCAAAACTACATTCCGAAGAGTACACAAACTTAATGCGGATGTCATGGCGATTCCGACGCCCGTCGCCGGGGGAAACGATCGCGGGTACGATCGGTGTTGGGTGTTGACGCCGTCGTCCCGTCCCGATGATAATGAGGATGACAATGATGACGATAATGACAGTAGTGGTGATGGTTCTCGCAGAAACTATTATCTCTAGTTCGTCTTTAACCATTCGGAGGCGCTCCCACCCGTCGGGGGTGTTCACGAGCCCGTTTTAGTTGCCCTTCTCCTGGAAGATGTAGAGGTTGTTGGTGGTTGCCACGGCAATGATGTTGGCGTGCGGGTGCCAGGCCGTGTGCAGGATCTTCTTGTTGAAGTCCAGGCTGTCGACGCTGATCTCGTCCTTCTTCCTCTTGCCGCCTGCGCACACGCGCCGGGGCTTCAGCACCTGCCGGGGCTTGCAGCTCTCGCGGCAGGCCTCCAGGGTCACGTCGCGCCGCTGTGTGCGCTCCAGCATGCGGAAGAAGTTGTTGTACGAGCCAGTCATCACCACGCTGTTTGGGGAGAGGAAGGGGAGTGTTAAATCGGTTCCTATTCTGATTCTGTGTTCCCTTAGTGTTTACACACACACACACACACACAGTTTACGACCCCTCTCCAGCTATAAATCACAAACCTGCTATAAAGAATCTATGAATGAAATGGGAGAATCATTTTTCACTCGAGAGTGCGTATAAGTGACTGTTACAGACAGTAAGTCTGATTTAAAGTGGAGCTTGTGGGAATCATTTCCTCCCTTTGTGGTTTGCTCCTTATTTGGAAGTGGTCTGAGAAAGGTGTCTGCCAACTAACAGTAATATTGCAATATTAGATTATAATGACAAAGAGAGAAAAAGAAATCTGAGAGATCTTGATTTGATCCCAGTAATCAAATTTCTCCTAGCAAGTATTGCAGCGACCAGATTTCAATTGGTTTTCTCAGACTGTGCATGTGCTGTAACATAATCAGACTGAGTCATGTTATGGCGTTCATGTCTCGTTGGATCTGGCAACCCTGGAATTCAACGCCAGATGCGTACAAACTACTAGATGCATGTGTGGGTAAACCCAATCAACTCTGTGCGTGCCTGTGTGTGTGCGCACTTTCCAAGCTGAACACACAACACGCAAGTTTTGGATAAACGGCGTCTGTGGGGAACAAAGAATGACATCTGTGCAAACGCATTAATTCCTAATGCACTTTAGTTCTGAGACCTTCAAACCCCAGTGGATTGTGTGTGCCTTGCCTTGCTATACTTGTGAAGACCAAATGTCTCCACTGACAGGAAAACCTGGAATTTTTTTCCACCCTGATTATTTTTTCTTAAACAGCCTTTAAAAGAATTGTTTTGGAAAAACCAATAAGGTCAAAAGACTTGCTTCAGGTTCCTGAGCTTAAGGTTTGGTTTAACATTAATTAGCTGCAGTAATCCGTCTTTGTCAGTCATGTCAATGGAAAGTCCTCACAAGGATAGCCAGACAAGCACATGAGTGTGCAGACTGCACTTGTTCAATCCCATTTCCTTAAAAAGCAATTTAAAAAAAAACCAAGTCAACCTGTATTTAGTTCCAACAGAAGTCACTTAACGAGTGGCAGACGTTTGCACAAGGCTGTACGCATTTAACCAACCTGGTCATAAACACCAACAACGACAGTCAGGGATCCCCAGATCCTCCCCAGGCCTGCAGCCAGTGATAAGAGGCACTTCAGTAGATAAGCTCTGTTTAAGGATCCCACCCTTAAGCTTCCACCAAAGCTACTCGCCCAAAATCTGAACCTGCACCTTTGTGAACGAGACCAATTCAATTAGAGATAAACTCAGCTCTGGGGCTCACCTGTCATTCCCGCTCCAGCAGCACTCAAACTTATCAAAGATGCAGTCGTTTTCGTAGAGCGAGCACAGCTTACTCCTGAGGTATTCGTGAACCTGCGGGAGAGGAGAGTATGAGGACAGCAGGGCTAATGATTCAATGACTGGCGCTTTTTACTCCTAATTTAATGGGGACAACTGGGAACACGACACGTAACATGACACGGCTTTAGTGTCCCCTGCACACTGATGACTTTAGGGTCATTTTGATGGCAGGCTTCTTAAGTGCAATTCACATACTGTACGGTTCAAAAGTTTAAGGCCAGCATTACTGTAGATATACAATTGTTTTAGCCAATGTATAACAGACATACATGATTATTACTAAATACATTAGATTTAAAGCAGAACATTCGTATGTATATTAGAGAAATGCAAAATTCCAGGGAAGAAACAGATCCTGAATGCTGCAGTGACACAAAATGACTTTTTTCAGAAAAGGAACAAGGTGAAAAGACAAATGTATGCTAATGTTCTGGAATGAAGATCAGTGGAACACGTGTTATAGGTTATAGTAGCACTGCAGCAACACTTGCTTGAAAAGTAAGATGTTATCAGTTGTAATAAGGAACAAAGGCGTCTCCTAAAAGACTGTTTTGGTATTATTTAATGTCCCTATCAAAATCAATGGTCATTTTACCGGTGGATACAATATCACATTGATACTAATATATCTATTGACACACAGACACACACAGACGGAGACACGCACACAGACGGAGACACACAGACAATGCTCAAAAATTAAGAGAAATTTAAAATTTTAATACCCCATCAATCCCCTAATTTTTGTGAACACACACACACACACACACACACACACACACACACACACACACATTATATAAATAATATATATGTTTGAGATTATTTTAAGAAGGAGCAGTAATTATTAAAGTAATGTAAACATTGCCACAAATGTACTGCCTGGGATTTTAGGAAATAAAATAACAGATATCAAATGCACTGTCTAAGTGCGATCAGAACTGTGTTATATTGTGTATATTTACAAGCCAAACTTCACCATGCAGCGCCACCTAGTGGTCTGCATCATAGATTCAGTGCTTTATCACTACTGAAGGAGTGTCAGCATAAATTAGGCAAGGCGGACACAAACGTCCTCATGCCTTCATGTGTTCTAAATATGTCACTTTCATCTTCTAGTCCCCCCTCCACCCCGATACTAAATCCTCACCTGATACGTCTCCACCGGCCGGTTCTCCATATTCAGGTCCCAGATTTTGATGGACAGGTAATCTCGGGTCATCATGTAACGCCCACTGTGGCTGAACTTCACGTCCGAGATGGAAGAGATGATTTCTGAAAAGAAGGAGCGGTTGCTGGGGTCCTCCGGCTCCTCAAATACTGGTGGAGAACATTAGAGAGACATGAAAATGGACAATGGACCAAAACAGGAGGGTCTCAAAGTCTAAAAGCATGCTGCATTAAATCTGGTTTATCTTGTAATTAAAAATCAATTGAACACCATTTGCATAAAGGTGCGAGTTGTCACACCAGAAATGGAACAACCTATAGCTTTAAAATATAAACTTACACGTTTGAGGTCTTTGTTCTTGGTCCAAA
Source organism: Parotocinclus haroldoi (assembly GCA_034779995.1). NCBI lineage: Eukaryota > Metazoa > Chordata > Actinopteri > Siluriformes > Loricariidae > Parotocinclus > Parotocinclus haroldoi. Next base: position 3,824 of record JAUZST010095855.1, read on the forward strand.
ACCACTTTTAAAAGCAGTGGCCCTAGATTCTCAGTTTAGTTTTATCTATATGGTTATTTCCCGCATTCATAATCTGATATGGTTATCATTAAGAAGTTCCTACTAAACCCATATATTATCTTACTAGATACATTAGCTGTACAGCATTTAGAATGTCAACTGTAACTGCAAAGTCAAACTCAAATGGGAATAGACCACAGCATGGCTTAAAGTGCTAATGGCTCCTTTTCCAAGTGCTGCAGTGTGTGTTGCTGCTCACGTTTAGAGTGCTTATCGCAGAGGGCTGAGGCACGCATGTCGCACAATCGGATGGTGCCTTTGCTGCTGCTGTAGACGAAGGTGTTGCACTGGTGTGGGTGGAACTCCGCCGCTGTGATCACCTCCGTCAGCTCCTCCATGTTAGCTGGCTTTATGTCCACAATGTCTTACAATTGGTTAAGATACACACACCTCGAATTCTGAACTGGAATCAGATCATGTGCGAAGTTTTTACACAACCATAGGACACAGAGGCAGAGGCAGAAGTACACCCCCCTCTGCCAAGCCACAAACACACAGCACAGACTTTAGAATGACAACAGAGGACTTACACTAACCTTAACCTCAATAACTCAAGTATTTTCAATCTTTTGGTCATTTTTGTTCACTCAGCATTTGAAGAAATGAAGACGGAATAAACGGTCCATTCCAGGTTTTCCTATCATCATGGAGTAAACCATAAGCCCTGTCATTTGATTGATCCTAGACTGTACTACTGTACCACCTGCTACGGTGAGCTGGGAACGTTTCAGTTCAGTGTTGGGAGGAACCCCTGTGTGTCCTGAGTGTTCTCCAAGCTCCAGTTTAACATTACAGACTGGAAGCCTTTCGGGACCTTCTCTGTATTTTTATGCACTAACTGCACTCTAAAGACCTTTGCACTAACAGAACAGAGACAGAAAAATAAGAGAATTTATTTCCTGGCTGTGTTCTAATACATGACTGAGCACAACGCACGCAGGAGCTGTGGATCTGATACCAAATACGAGCCTCGAATTTGACTTTGCTCCCTCTTATCCCAGGCTCAGGTCTTTGCTGAAGCCCTCTGAAGGATACTGAAGCTACGGTCGGTGATTTCCAAGTGCCACAGGTTGATGCGCAGGTCGTCGGCGGACAGGTACGTCTCGTTGTCGCTGTTCACCGAGATGGAGTTGATGTGGTAAGTGTGGGCGTTGGCAAACACGCGTCGAGGACTCGCCTCCACCATCAGGTCCATAGGCCTGAATACGGGCACCTAACACAGAGCATCAAAAATGGTACACACAATAAACGTATGGTACCGACAATAATGCCAAAAGTATTCGCTCGTCTGACTTCACACACACGAACAGTCCATTCCTAATCCATAGGGTTTAATACATTGCTTACACAAATGAGGGGATATTTCATTAATATCCTAATATATCCTAGTATATGTTTGTACTTTTGGGATCCCATGGAGAATTTATGCTTTTATCAAAGGTCAGGAAATCCGAAAAGTTGCGTTGACAAGAGCAAAACCAGCGGGAGGTGACCACGCCCACCACAAACTGATTTTGTTCAAGTACAGTCCGTCAAGAGAAGGCGTCAGATCCCACTGGATAAGTTCTTGAAACGTTGACTGGAATTTAGTAAGAACTTGTTATTTACAGTATTATTACTTCGCATGCTGAGTATCTATATATTGTAAACTTTATTAACAAAAAGCAACAGTAGTTCTTGTTTGTACGTTCACTATACGTGTAAATTGTATAATAAAGGTTTAATAAACATTTAATATGTCACATAAATTCTAGCACGTTCCGTCTTGTAACATAGGGCTCGTTTAATTGGACCAGCCGGTTATTAGGACCAAAACGATCGCGTCCCGATGTGATCCCATTAACCGGATTCGACTGTATAGTGTCGGCTCACCCTTTGAGCTCCCAAGTGTGATCTATTCTTTTACAAATGTCTGTTGAAGCAGTCTTCATGCCTTGGTTTGGTTTTATTCCCCTGTGGCCATGGATCTGATTAGAACACCTGAATACAATCAATTGGATGGGCTAGTGAATACTTTTGGCGATACAGTGTATGTTCGAGTAAAGTTTGAAACTCTTTTGTTTAGACTGAAAGGCCGTCTGCTAAATGCTGTACATGTAAATATACTAACCCGTAGAGTGGTGATGGTGGTGGAGTCTCTGCAGCGGCCGTCCTCCTCTTTCAGATTGTAGCCCTCCGGTCTCTTATCACGTTCGCTTATTTTCCACAGTTTTATAGTTTTATCTGTTAGTGCACAGAGCAGGAATAAAACACGTGCACCCACTAACCTTTCACAAGAACTGTTAGAAAATCATTAAAATAAACCGCTTTAACGCGACAGTACGATCGATAAACCAAAGGTTGATACAAAAAAATAATTAAAACCAGGTAATGTTCGGTCATACTAACAGAATAACTGCAAGGTTTATGGCTTTACCGGATGTCTCATGCAAAATGGTACTTTTTTGGATTAAAATGACATATAATTTCAAAAGGAAGAAAGAATGCTGACTGAATCATTCTCATTTTTACACAACAATCATCCAAATATTAAACCACCTGGTCTGGAACATTAAGGTCAGTGATAGCTCAGCATGCCAACCATGTCCAAAGTCAAAGAGCGTACAACGGGCATCCTGAAGACAAACATTTTAGGTACATTTATATGCATTTGCCTGGTTCAGTCATGGCACCGGGATGCATAATAGCAAGAAGACTAGTCATTGGATGGCGTGTCATTCTCTGGAATGTTCTGCTTTCAAACCCTGGTTGGTCAAAGAATTAGTGTCCATTCGACAAGCATCACCAGCCTAACGGTTATTCTGGACCGGGCAGCGTTAACATTTTGGCTGATTGACGTTTTTCAGCATCACGTTTTTTACTGCACCACTGACCGTTCGTGGAGAGCAAAAACTGTGCGGCGTTCTTCTGTGGCAGCCAGCGGATCTTGTTGATCTTCTCCTCGATCTCCAGGCTTTTCAGGTAGTCGAACTCTGGCTCATGGCTCTGGAACGTGCTGTAAACGTTGTACTCGCTCCGGCACTGCGCCTGACTCTTGTTCTGAGGGAACAAACGTGAAGGCCTGAAGCAGAACGCCAAGGACTGGAGTCACTTTGGATTTGGGCATCTCTATATGAGTAAATCTAAAAAAAAAACCAATACTACCAATCATTCCACTAATCCCACACCTTGGCAACACAGCCAATTTCTGTTGCTTTTTTCTTTTCCTGTCCAATAATTAGAAATGAAAGCATACACATTTTGTGTTCAACTTTTCTTTTAGTGGAAACATCATTGCTAAGAAAGACAGAAGAAGCTGCTGACTTGGATCTGGCTCTGCACGTTCATGAAGGCTAGCTTAAGCTTTACCAAACTGCGCAAAGTGAAGCTGTTTTAAATGTCTTATTACTCACAGAGAAGAACTAGAACACTGGAGACATGGCTTTAACCGAAATAACACTAATCACTGCTCCTGCATTAGAACTATATTAGGAAGAGACTATTTAGTATACACTGGAGGACAACTGAAATCCAGCACTTCCTCGTCGTCAGCATTCATCTGCACCGAGCGGTCTCAAACACTCGTAGTTGAAAGCTGGAACTGTGTTTGAACTGAATTGAATTGTGAATTAAACGTTAGTGAAAGCAGACCGTTTTTCACAAAACTTTGTGTTGCGAGTTGGTTATGTGAGACTGACCGGCCAATCACACCAAGTTTGTGTAGCTGCTCATACCTCAATGTCTTGTTGGAAGATGACGACGCGGCCACCTTTGTCTCCAGTGGCTAACAGCTCCCCTGAGTGGTTGAACTCCACGGTGGAGATGATATCGGCTGTTGAACGAGAACACACACACACACACACACACTTTATTTTCTGATTTTGTTTTACAAAGGGAAGGTGGTCGAGTAGGATATCAGTGAAGACTAAAAATTGTCTCAGAATTTGACTGCCATAATGAGATTTGCAATCTTGTGGTTCAAAGGTTATCAACACAGACAGTTCAAAACTTGTCATCACATTAAACTGAAAATGGAATTGATGATTCGCATGTTCGGGGAACACAGCTGCCGTATCACAGCAACAAACTTCAACAACCAACACCCAGAAAGATCACTAATTTCACCCAGCACTGCTCCATCCCTCAGAGCCAAACTCTGTGCACGAGAAGCCAAAGAGTCCAAAAATCGCTAGCAATGAAGAAACTTAATGGTTCTGGCAGCTTTTGTGAACAGTCCACGACGTGCCCTGCGACACCTATATATCTAAAAACAATTAAGTTGGGTAGTAAAGGTTTAAAAGGGTGCGTTCTAGGGACCAACAAGAGCAACTTGGCTAACCTCAGATCAAGACGGATCGCGACCAGTTACGGCAAAAATCTCCCTGAATAAATTAAGGTACGATGTAGGGTCCAGTGCGCGCCGGTCTCACAGCTCGGCATCAGTTCCTGGATTTCAGAATGGCTCTTGTGGACAAATGCACCTTCTGGGCAAGGCAATATAAAAGCCTTGGACAATAGCAGCATTGTTGGTATGTTCTTCTCTGTCTGCAAATGTTTTGTCGTACGCTGTGTTATAAACCTGATTGTTTAATATTCTCGCCTAACACACACCCACAACCATCTAAAATAGCTCCCAGAGAAAGCAAGATGCACAGGGATGAGTCTGACTTGCAGGATGAAAACTGAGATAGAGACTGACTCATACGTTAACCCTCGGCTGCCCAGTGGAGCAGAACAACAGCGCAGCACAAGTCCTTTTGTGTAGGCTCAGACACCCCGAGGCATTTAAATGAATTAAGATCAAATGGAGGCACTCACATACACAGAACCTGTATTTTCTGGTTTTATTCTAATAAAAAAACCACACTATTGCTGAAACAGAAGCATATCTAATCTAATGGTGGTCTAAGACTTTTGCACAGTACGAGAATTCAAGAAGAACTTGACAAGAACATGAATGATGACTTGGAGAACACATGGGCACGTATCAGGTACACGTATCAGGTACTGGAAATCCAGTACCACACGAATGTGGTTTAGATTGAAATGAAAATGGTCTGATTTAAGATGAAGTGCTGCTGGTTACACTGCAAAGATAATACAAATGTCAGGAAACCTCCGATGGCGTAGACGGCGAGGCTGGTGCTTTTCTGTTTGTTTGTTTGTGTTTACTGCCATTCCATCTCAAAGTCATGTTATGTACATGGCATTTTAGATGTGGTTTTATGCACAAGTTTAAACGAAGTAAAGTTTGTGCTATATTTGTTTTTGTTTTTTTATCTTGAGGCGATTCAGAAAATATGGGATGTTTGGTGGAAAATTCCCAAAGAGGTCTTTCTTCCTCTTTCTTGCTGTTAACAATTTGGCATTCTGTTAGGATGCGTTTTGTCAGTGGTGAACCCCAGTTTTGGCAAGATGCTACATTCTGTATTGGGTTTATGACAGTTCGATACATATTGCACAACCCTAACTGGAGTAGTAAGTTGAACGTCCAAATCCTCTCCACCGTTGCCTTGAGCAAAGTCCGTAACCTCCACTCGCTCGCTCTAGTTGCCGCTGGATAAAGGAGTCTGTGAAATGCTATAAACGTTTTTACAACGCCCCACCAAGGGCTCCAGGCCAAGGTTAGAACTCGGCGTGAGGAATACGACGCAAGTTGAGTTTCACGTCGCTGCCAGCACTCTGCTTTCACTGAAAGGTAAACAGCAATCGAGGTGTGACCAGGCAAACTCTACCATTGCTGGCTAGACGTGCCAGCAACAAGCTCCAGCATGTGGGCTGATGTTGATGCTCTTGGCAACAGTAACGCTGCTTACTTACAACCTGGAGCTCAGTTACTAAACTGCACATGGATTCCTGTGTGTACATGCCTGCACAAAAAAAAAAACCAAGGAAATACAGCAGTCCTGACAAAACGACTCTCAGCTGATACCTTGAAACAGGAACCGTTACGCGGTCGATCGAACTGACTTCACGAATATACAAATGGAGTGTTAGCTCTTAGCAAGAGAGATAACGGAATAACAGGAGGAGCATTAAAGCTAAAAACACTGCTGTGAGTACAAAGTCCTCTTATTGGTCATCAACGGAAGTTCCAAACACATTCCTTGGCAGTCTGTAGAATAAGTTATTAAATAGTAATAGTAATAGTAGTTGGAGTCCACTGTAATAGCAACACAGCGCAAAAGTCTTTAGCAGATTAGAGATACCATTGTTCAAACAAGGGTATAATGACCATAAATAAATGGAAAAAGTCAGAAAAACTATTTCTATAGACTACAGTGGCAAATACACTGCTCAGAAACACGAGGGGATGTTTCAAAACAAATATGAAGCAATACAAAATGAATCATTTGATTTTATTTCATTAAACAAGACCGCCAGGAAGGCATGAGATGCGAACACTGGTGATTGAGTAGCAAGTGATATATTTATATGGTGAACAGGAGCATGTCAAATTGGACGAGAGCGCCCCACATCGGCTATTTAGTGTGTGTATGATCACCCACTTGAGTCACAGTGAAGGGGCACGGGCAGGATCAGATTGTCTATGTGAGCAGTGTAAATAATGTGGCCTGTCTTGATCAGATCGAGAGGCAATCAGAGCTCATGCTAGGTATCAATATGAACCGTGTTACTAAAAATAACCCTACATGAAAACAAAGACTTAAAAAAAAGAAGAAGAAAAAGGGTTACCATCTCATGGTGTTCAAAGTTTTGGCTTCAGTTTAGCTAAAAGTTGTTTTTTAAGGTAAAAAAAAAAATGAAGAATAGAATTAGAAAAAAAAAATTCAGGACGTGACCCTTTACCTTTCCTACTAAATCCTACAGTGGGGTTTAAATGATTTGGGGTGCGGTGGAAACAAGCTTTCATTCTGTTGCATCTTTATTACTGCCGGCTCACGACTGGACTAATTAAGAACGTCTGAGATAAAAGCATCAGCAGCAGGAACAAAGTCGGTCCGGTTACAGAGGTAACAAGTTTATGGAAGCTTTGTTTCTGTGAGAGAAGGAAATGACATGAAGAGGCAGGATTTCCTCCCTCACAGTCTCAATCATGACCTTGATTCTGGGTGTTTAAGTGTAGAGGGTCTTTGCATGGCTACTGACAGCTGATTAGGGATATAACCTTTCCACTGAGGACTTTAGAAAAGTTCTGGGTTTGAACCCAACGACTGCTACAATGGTCTTAAACAAATACTGCTGATCTCGTGTGGACAGGCTGCTTAAGGTTTTTTTCTCTTTTAACCATGGGATATAACGCTGTGACCGACTGGGTTAGCTTGATATCGGCGTCGCTGTTCATCCAGATGTTCAAGAGGTTCCTTTGCAGCTGTGCAGGCGACATGGCAGAGATCTGCTGTGAGGCTCGAGCGACTGTTTCGTGAAAGATGCAGATCTGACTCATTAGGAGATTGCAGCAAACTTTGCAGAGACACCCAGACGGACCACACTCCTTTTCCGTTAGGAGATGAAGCCGCAGACGCGTCTTGCTTTGCGTTTCCAACGTCTTCCTGCGCACCTCGCTATGATGTCATTTTCTGCTCACAATAATTAGGGGATATTTCAAAAGTAAATATCCCCAATAAAATAACCCCTAATTTTTCCAAGAGCAGTATCATTAGTTTGTTTTGTCTGCATCTTCATGACGAGTGTGGGGTATTGGGATTTTATTGTCATACCATAATTTCAGCACTTCAACTGTAATTTCAACCCAAAAACAAAAGATACAACAATATTTTGCTAAATTTATGTTAAATACTTCATCGATTTCCAACTCAAATGATCCATTTTGTTAAGGAAGGCGGAAAAAATGTATTAAATTACGAATAAACTACAATCTCCACTCCTGTCGGTGGCGTTGTACAGTGTTTTGACTGAATTTTTGATCAGATGCATTAAGACGACAATGCTGAATATTGCAATATATAAAAGCATGCATCCTGCCACGCTGAATCGTATTAAAATTCTTTCATGACTAGTATGGACCGAACCATTTTTTCTCGATCTGATTTTTTTCTTAACTTCACTACTACGATGATTATTTTTATTACTGATTACACATTTCTTTGGCGTTTCCAGATTTAAAAAAATCCACAAACAACATTTTAGTTCAACAAACAGCTAACGCTACTAGCGTGCACAGTTACAGACTAAAGTTGCTGCATGCTTGTGGTAAGACGTCGAATAAATGATGGATCGGCCCTGGCTGTTTGATATCCGATGAGTAAATGACAGCAATATCGAACCCGACACAGATAAAGGATCAAACCCATCTCTAATCGTGATCCATTTTGGACCGTGGTTAGTGAGACGTGTCTAAATAACATCCACACAGACGCCGGATCCCGAGTTTTCCCAGCAGACACTGAGCAAAGTTAAAAAAAAAAAAAAATGGACAGAGTCGGTTTCTATTGAATTCCCTATAAAGACCAATGGCTATAAACATAACAGGAACATGATTTGAGGGGGAAAAAAAGGGTTAAGTCCGATTTCCAAAAGTTTGCAAAGGATCCACTCACCTTCTGCTACGTCATCGTCGATCGCCCCCTTTACCTGCGAGAAGCACCACTGCACGTCGTTGCCCCCGCCTCCGGCACCTGAAACCACAGAGCAATTAAGTCAGATCCCACCAGAAACACATACCAACCAGTAACCTGACATAACTTGCATTGCAATCAATAAATAACAGAACATGAAGGAGAGCATTATAGCGAAATAAATTACGGCTATGAATTGGTCTACGTGCTATGAAAAGGCGAGTGCCTTAGATCATCACAGCACAACTATATAGTTGACACTAATGCAGAAATGGCCTCTTTTAGCGATAAAGGAAACAACAATGATTAAAAAGTTGTGTTCACTGCACTAACAACTATTTATTTGTACAACCTAAAGTTCGACACGTAAACCAGTTACAAGTCAAATCTAAGCTGAAACAAGCCGAAGGCCTCACCTGCAACCCTGACCAGGATAAGCTTTACTACGAAAATATTTCATTATAATGTTTTGAGATCGTTACCTCTATTTGATTTATGTAAATCGAAGTCATGATTAACAGAGGTCCTGCCTCAGCTGAACAAGGCGCCCAGGGATGGCTTTACTTCTTCACGTTTTTAGGTCAGTCACAAAGTCACATAGTCTAGCTTCAGTTAGGACATCACAAATCAGAATTTAAACATCAACTCTTTGTCATCATGGGTGTCACCAAATCCCAGCCCATCGGCCAGCCGTATTAAATCCTGTCTATGTTGCATTATTATAAACCTACATGCAAAAAAGTACCAGCGTACTGTAACTGTACCTGGAGCGACACTTCGTCCCATCATGCTTTTTCAAATACCATTGCCTTCTCCTTAAATCTGTCCAGAATAAAAGCCGTGAGAAGACAAGAATGTCCAGTCAGCCCTCTAACGAGAGTTTCTATTTGAGGAACGTTGACGCTGTCTGAACATGCTGCCTACATAGGCTGCCTCCTCCTAATGGAATGCAGGGGGAGTGGCAATAATTTATATACAATAAGATCATTGTGGAACTCCACATCTTTAGGAGCACTAGGCGTCTCTGCATGTCGAGTTTAGTAAAGCTGGGGGAACGAAGTCGTAACACGTACGGCATAAAAACCCTTTTTACTCTACGCGAGGGTGTGAAGTCCAAAAATCAGTCCCAAAATCCCAAACTGTCAGGCTGAATGGCTTTAATGCATCCTGTAAACCCAGAAATGTTCTCCTTTTACACGGTTTTGACTCATGATGACTCACTGTTTTTGTTCCAATGTTTTCTGAATTTTGCCGCATCCGTCTGCACTCGCTCTCCCAGTTACACCCGATGTTAAAGTGACTATACGAGGTGCAGCTTGGGTGCGCCAGCCGATTGCTCTGCTGCACACAAAACGCTTCCGTTTCGCTGTATAAGAATAGCAGACGGTTAAATTTGATTTTATTTCGAAAGGATTTGATCTAAAACTACAAAACTTCATTCCGTACCACAAGAGAGGAAGATGAATGAGGAGAAGTGAAAGCAATGGATGAAGGCAAACAATGTACTGGGCACTGTGGGACAGTTTGTAGACAGAAAGGATGTTTATACTATTTTGACAATGGACAGCCACTTGTGCAGTTTGTTTGTTTATATATTTAGCGTTGGTTTATTTAGCATTGCTATCGGCATCAGTGGCCATTTCAGCAACACACAAGGTTATATCAGAACGATTTATATATACACACATATACATATCAATACATACATATACATACACATACATACATATATATATACATACACACACACATATACACACATATACATACACACACACACACACACACACACACACACACACACATATACATATATACACACACATATACACACACACATATACACACACATATACACACACATATACACACACATATACACATATACACACACACACACACACCCCCACAAATCAATGCCAATTTTAGATTAATCAGGTAACCTAACTCGTATGTCTTTGGATTGTGGGAGGAAACCGGAGTACCCGGAGTAAACCCACACACTTACAAACTTCATAAAATCAGATTTTGTCAGCAATCTGATCAAAGTTTCCATGCACTTGAGGAATCAGATAAAGGGTAAACCTCTGAGTTTTCGTTACCCAGATAACAATCGGATATGATATTTACAGTAAAAAAATTCAGGGATATGAAGTACCAGATCCTAACTGATATACACAACATTACTACTGGATTTTACCCCAGTACTATACTCCAAGAGTAAATCCAAGAATGTGTATATGACCAATTAATAATCAGAGAAGTGCAGAAATCCTTCATTCATTATCGGATTAATAAGTGCAAGTATACAATATTTTTAATAATATACTACTACACACGTGAAAGAATCTCTTGGGGGACGGAAACAGATTAATCCAATTTACACTGCTTATGTGAGAATTTGATTTCGACTTTGAACGTCATTCCGGAAGTTTGAATTCTGAAGTTGCGTTGCGCTTGGACAGATAGGTAGCCAGTCGGTCCTGGTTTCTATACTAAACTCTGCTGCCAATCAGAAAGCAGGAAAAGGAAATCAATGAACAAGAGTGGCAGTGAAAAAGCGGAATGTGATGCTGCGTGATGAAAAGACGTCTGGCTGGAAGTGACACAGCGGGACGGGAGCATTCTGCATAACTACAGAAGAGCAGTAAAGAGGATCCGGTGGGAACGAATCACACCCTGTATGATTTAAAGATGAAGCGAAACTGGTCCGACTGCTTCGGAATGTGCACTGGGCTACAGGAGAAACTGGATGGGTCACGTATTAATCTGCGTAATTTAATAGTGCGTGTGGATAAAAACGGCGGGTATCGATCCTGTCAGGGAGCAGCTGCCGACTCGCATAATGCTGCCTGGTCTTTCTCAAACGTTGGTCCTGAGTAACGTTTTAACAAATACTCTCGGCGCGAATCTTGATCCTGCGCTGAATTTATATTAGAAAGGGAGAGTAACGATCTTTTCTGATAGAGCATCTTTTATTAATTATCTTTTTATTAATGGCTAATGACGTTCAGTGTGAATTGCTTTAGTCCACAGGTCACAACCGCAGAGATGTGTGTAAATATCAGTGTTTTATTAATACTGTTAATAAATAAACGAGTGCGTCACACGCAGATCTAATGCGTAAACGCTTGGGGCTTGTCAGTGCACTGCTCGCTTGAGCGCCGCACCACACTCAGTTTCTCACGCTGATACCACAAGGGTGGTGAGAATTCTGTGGCTTCTCACTCTCCACGCCGACTACCGACGATGACCGCTGGCTCGTACCCTGCTATACACTCCCTCTTCTGCCACGGCAATCATCTGAGCTGTACACGGGTCCTCCTCTCGACGTGCCGCCCAGATGACTGCTCGATCCTGGGAAGGTGGCCATTCTTGATTCTATGTTTACAGAATCTTTATGCACTGGGGTGTGCAAGGTGTGACATTGCATTTCACATCCTTTACATTTACGTCATATAGCAGGCACCCTTATCCAGGTCGACTTACAAATGATCCAGTCTTACAAACCAAGCAATTGAGGATTATGGGGCTTGTTCAAGGACCCAACTGTGGCAGCTTGGCAGAGCTGAGATTTGAACCCTGGATCTTCTGGTCCGTGGTGTATAACCTTAACCGCTAGGGCACCACAGTCCTATCAGCTGGCAATATGCCGTAGGAACGTTTTCATAGTTTTAAGAACGGTGGCCCCTCTGCCATGTGTTTGCACTGCAGGAACTGGAGATGATTGGAGTTCTTAGAACTAGCTTCAAGCTTAAGGCTACGTTGGGACAAAAAGAGCCCTGAGTGACAAAAGCACTTGCGGACCACAAATGGTCCACACACAAGTGGTCCAGATACAAATATTTAAAGATCACTCCTAAAATGTATCAAATGAACAAACAGTGAAGTCCAGGTTTTACTGAGCCTATATGTTACGAAGGAGGAACAAACCTTTGAGGGGTGTGAGCAAAATTAGCACAGCATAAATCAATTCAGGTTTGTGCATCGTCCGGCAGATGATGCAAATAAAAACTAAAATAAGATTCTTTTAAAAAAAGGCTGAACAAATGTAGTTGTTGGGGTTAGTTCTACCCGAGTTAGTCTCTAGAACCATTTGATACAAAAGCTCCTAATGACTCTGGCATTACCTTTATGGATTTCATTAAATTATCAAGTTTTCAGGACCGTTAGATCTAAAGCTGGTGATATGAACAGTTGGAATTCATTCAGAAGGATATTTATCGTAAATTTCAGGCAAGATTTTTTTTTTTTTTGGCAGAATACAACACATTAGGTTTCAGGCTTAAAGAGAAGACAAATTAGTGGGTGTAAAAAGGTCAGACAGGGCCATAGAGCAAAGACAAACAGTACTCAAGTGGAACCAAGTTTAGCTCAGGGAACAAAAGTGTGAAAGTGGCGCACAAACAAACTCTGAATTACTTCACTGTTCCACGTGAATGCCGCCCTGCGCTGCTGTTTGCCCTGCCATGGACAATGATGGCACAGCACGTTGGGTTCTGGACTACTGATTTAAAAATACAGACTTTAAATCCCACCATCTGCCCCTGTTGGAAATTTATAAACCAGAATGGCATTTCTGAGGTCAGGCACTGATGACAGAGGAGAGGGCTTAGCTTACAATCTCTGTTCTAGTTCACTTCAATGAACTGAATTCAAACAATGAATAACAATCCCATACCATTATCCATCCGCCACCAAGCTTTACAGCTGGCACAACGCAGTCACGTTGTCCTGGTCTTCACCAAAATGCCAGACTCACCCATCAAGACTGCCAGATAGAGAGGCATCTCTCCAGAGTCCACTGGTGGTGCGCTTAACTCCACTCCCATCTGGCGCTTGGCACAGTGATGCCTGGCTTACCGTGGAAACCGATGCTCCCATATGTTTAGAGCTGATGTTAATTTCAGAAGTTTTAAACATCTAATGGTAGGGCACATTTGGAGGCCAAGTCAATGTCTTGAATTCTTGCTCAGGCTCCTCAAAGCAGTCTTGAACAGGTTTTGCAGTATGGCAGGGCAACATCGTCGCCATAAAGGGGTTCCCTTGGTCAGCAACCATGTTTAGGTAGGAGATAAGTGTTAATTTACCATCCACGAACGCCTGGACCTAAAATATTCCAGAAAAAGATTGCCCAGAGCATCACACTGTCAACTTAACGAGTTTTAACGGTTTGTTTTTTTCATATTTATTAAAATGCATGTTAAAAGTTTACAATTACAAACCACTATTTAACCTAAACATAACTTCGGTTTCAACTATCAGAATCACTTCCAAAAGTTACCACATGAATTTTAGAAGATGTCAAAGCACACACCATGATAAAGCTAAAACAACCACATCATGCACCTGCTTTGCAAAGCCGCGCTATTTAACCCACCTCTTTTGAGACACGCAATCCACGATTGGCTGTTATTTACTATTGGTAACCAGTCCTAAATGTTTTAGCTAATCGTGTTAAAGGAGGAGGGATGAGTGGAGCCAATGACAGCAGAGAAGGTGGGACTTGACGGAATACGAGTGGGAAAACAAAAACGCAAACCACAAAGATGTCTTAAAAACAACACTGCAAACCGCACTTGGAAGTAAGAATAGATATATTTTAAATATTTACAGGTTGTAACATAAGGCTGCACGAAATAAAGTTAGCCAAGGGGGCTGAGAGGGAGGGAAATTCTGAATGGGTTGCAACAGCTAACATGCTAACTCGCTAACCTGGGAGAAAGGGACTAAGAGGATCGTTTGGATTGAATGATTTCTAACACGCGGACATAAGACTGCACCGTTAAATATACATTAACGTATAAATAAATCAATAAAGGCGCATCCGCTGCTGTACTCGGGTCTGGTTAGCAGGTTAGCATTAGCACAGTTACCTGCCATGGTGAGACAGAGGGAATGCGAGCGGCGCTTCGGATCAGTTCGAGCCGTGTGATGGTGCAGAAGCTCCTCGGGTGGAGGATGAAGCGCAGCTACAGGATGGCAGATCTTAATCTGACTGAGCGATAAAGCAGCACTTTTACACTCGATCTCCTTCTGGTTCTCCTCCTTCAGCCTCCAGCCTTTTCCTCCCACACTGCACTGCACTGCCACATTCAAAATGGCGCAACCCCGCCCTGCACTGACACCATCAGCAGGCGCCGAGATGCTGCGCGAACCCGCCTTGTGACCACGCTCAAAATCAGCGCCGGAATAATAATAATAATAATAATAATAATAATAATAATAATAATAATAACATGATGCCGTGGTTATGTAGGTGCCGCATATCTGCAGCGCCCCAGCTTCAATTCTTAGATCTGCTTACTGTCTGTGTGGAGTTTGGTATGTTCTTCCCTATGGGTTTTCTTCTGTGTTTGTTTGACTTCTTTAACGTCTCTATCGGCACCAGTGGCCAAAGTTGTCTAAGGTCATATCAAGACTAAACTATATATATATATATATATGTGTGTGTGTGTCACTTAAGTTCATATTTGAGTCAAGGCAGGTGAGCAAATACTTTATATGTATTATATCTATACATATCTTTACTATGTTCTTCTTATATA
>JAUZST010095865.1:0-44968 GCA_034779995.1 Parotocinclus haroldoi
ATAATTGATTGTTTTATGCATATATATATATATATATATATATATATATATATATCATACTAAATACGAAATATGAAATACTATATAAAGATGTATGAAACATCAGTGTCAGTTCCAGCTGATACGTCTAGTGTTGCAGTGATGTTTGTTCTTGTGGCAGATCTCGGACAGTGTATCCAGGACTGAGTGGGCTGAGTTTTGTGACTGTAGATCAAAAACTGACTCAACTGAAATACAGTAAATGCCCTGACAAGGGCATCTGTGCCCTTCCAGAGACGTCAAGGGCACCACAGGCATGTCAACTCAGGGTGTCAACAAAGGGTGTATTCAGAACCAAGTCTGCCAAATGTTAGGTTAAAAACTGAATTAATTACAGTCAATGCCCTGCTATGAACCCATGTGCCCTGTCAAGGTTGACAAGGGGGCCCCAGGGGCCCCAAGTGCATCGGTTTATGAATGTTGGTGTACCTGGGAACGTGCATGCCACATTTTGTGCTTATAGACTAAATTGTCTGAATTACAAGTGAATGGGACATTTTTTGGCAAAATGTGAAACATTTCTTCAAACTGTGAACAAGCACACTTCTCCCAAACATGCCATGTCGTGTGTCAGTATCTCAAAACTGTAGGGGGACATGCATACAGAAAGTCGAGTGGAATAATATTATTAAGAAGAAAACAAAGAAGTGTGTGCAACGCACTAATTAGCATGCACATTAATAAGCTATAGACATTAAGGTATACAATCTTAAGTAAGTCAATATAGCAATGGAATAGCATTTGCTCAATTTGGCATAAGGTTAGAGTTCAGACCATATGTTGAAAGCAGTGGGATTTACAAGTCTAAGCTCTTTGAGCTTAGCACCCTACTGGCAATGGCAACAGAAACTGAGCTAAGATGGTTGTCTGCCAGCAGGAACATATTATAATTCAACTTTTCCATGCAGAGAAGTCGTACAGGCAGCATGAGATCAAAGCACAGGTAAACACTATAATCCTAGACAAATTAATAATCACAATACACAAGCATGCTGAAGTTATAACTGTCATAAAAACAAAGGGGCTGAATAAAATTGCAAAAATGAGAACAAGGTACCAGAGTTGAAAAATAAATGAATATTAAAAAAAGATTCATGAATATGTGACATGTGACACGTCAAAGTTTATTTCACAGTCAGCTTCATTATTGGACTTTATTGGTTTAAACATTTTGTGGGTTTTTTTTTTTACTTCAGTTGATTGCTTGTTTATATTAACTACAATGCATAATAGCAGCAGAATTTTTGCCAGCTACATTGCATTTTATTTTATGTTGTATTATGTACTGCAGTGAGAAATGGTGAGTGAGAAAAGGTCCACTATCTACAAAATAACTGAAAATGCTACACACAGCATAAAACAAATTAACATCACACTCAAAATTTTCTTGCCGACTCAGATTTTTGTCTGTCCAACAATTTCTGTCCAACATGACAGGTCATTTTTTCAAAAGTAAAAAAACAAAACATCTACTAATCAAATAAAGATAATTCCTTGTGTCTGGCTCTGCATTCCCAGCAGAGTTAACTTTATCTTTGTCTAATTCCACATATCAGGACACATAATGGTAATTGTCCTTTATGTTTCATTTATGGCACAGTGGTACAAGTGGTTAGTGCTGTTAACCCCAAAGCTCCAGACATTCCCAGTTTAATCCCAATATTGCGTTTCGCCTGGTTTCAGTTTTCATGTTCTCACCATGTTCATGTGGGTGTTTTCTCTTGGATAATTGGTCTTTCTATATGGCCTCACTGTGTGTATTTGACAAGTGCAGTTGTAAACTTGGCCATTGTGGATTTGAAAGCAGGATCCTAGGAACTGCTGTTTTTATTAACTGGCTCTTACCTCTGCTAAGATGCTTGGGCTCAAACTCTAAGCTCACTACTAAGCTGACTGAAGACCTACAAGGAATGTACAATGTATAGTTATTTTAATGGTGAACTGTGAACAAGCACATTAGCTGGCAACTATTCCACTTTATTTTTGTTTGTTTGTGTTTTCACATTTCGTACTGCTGATTCATGGCCATGTTTATGGAGACTCTATCGTTTATCCCTGGAAAACATAGGCTGCAGTCATAAGTGTGCCCCAGATGATGGGTAGGGGCTATTGGTGCAGTGTAGTGGATGACCTGTTGATCAGCCATATAGCCATATAGCCATATGATTTTGTATGTGACACCCAACCAAACCAAAATGTTCTTTCTTCTCTGTGGTGGTGGGCTAGTGTTACACAGCTACCCAAGTGCCGTAAGGCAATGTTTTTGGGGGGTGCAACATAATTCAAATAACATAAATATGGTGTATAGATAATTTATACATAATTCATGTCACTTATCATAATTCCATCATAAAGTTGATATTTTTGTTTTGTTTTAAATAAAGCATGTGCATGTTGATGTTGGGGAGTATTCTCATATAGGCTACAATGGGGGCACTACAGAATTCATTAGAGAAGGACTGAGTAGTGTGTGTATATACCTCCCAAATACTGTCAGCTGGTCTGAATGTAGCAAGTTGTACAGTTGGTGTGATGATACCATACCAAACAGTTGTTAGACACACTGATCCCAGGACTCAACGAGAGTGTGAAACAGAAGGGAAAAGCCCTATGTGGAAAATGGACAGGTCTGAAGTGTTATGGGTGTGAGTAACTGGTTTTCACTGTAACTGGAAAGAAAAAAAAAGAATCACTGATAAAGTTGAAAGAAAATGTTTGTGAAGGCTTTCAAATAACATGGATTTCTGTATTACAGATAGAGACAGCTAAACCTTTCTGACTAAACTAAAGACACTCAAGCTATTGTACTTCTTATGTCTCGATGATTAATCAGTGAACCTCTGAGCTAAAGACTTGTTAATGGGTCTGATCAACTCAATAATAAAATAAAATTGGAGTAGTGGGTAGCAGAGACCTTAAAGTAGAAGTATAAAAAATAAGGTCTTTAGAAATGAAGTTGTAGAGCTGTATGAAAGAAGATCTCAATGAAAACCGCAAAAAAGCTAAACATTCTAAAACCTCAAAAGTCTATTGATAAAATGAGCAACACTGAACAAACACTAGCACGAATGGACAGAGAATATACAGAATGTACACAACGACCAGTCATAACATTAAAGCAAAAATATTTAGCCAACAGCATCCTGTGAGCTTCGATGAGGAACTAGATGACTGCTACAGACTAGCACTGTGCACTATCAGATATAATATCTAAGTTGCACCAACATAATAAGTGTGTATATTATATTCAGCTCAAGCAAATTAAATATTCCCTACTATTTGTGAGCAGTGTAGTAGATGGTAGATAAGAGCTACAGCAGCACCTCACAGGAGGTTAGTGGCTGCATATTTTGTCTGGTGGACTATTTTCAGTCCTGAAGTGACACTGATGTGATTTAGAATTCCAGCAGCACTGCTAGGTCTGATCTATTTTATCAGTGCAACACACACTGGTTACTATATTTGGTTTGTATGTGGCCTGTTATATTATTTGAAAATAACACTGCTTTGATGATGAATGCTTCAATCATTTTGGATATAATAATTCTTACTACAAATTAAGAAAGTTACATTTGCAACAAAAAAGTGATGGTCAAACAGCATGATATCAAGAACATAACAAGCAAACACAGTTCCATCAATTAATGCATTTTTTAACCAGGACTTAAATTTAGTGTCTGTTCCGTCCAAGCAGCAAGGTTACATTAGAAGTCTCCCTTTCAAAATCTATTTTTTATATAAGCACGGTTCTATTCTACAAAAGTATAAGTGAGCTATCTGAATTATTTAAAAAGTGTCTTACAGTACACACTCTGTGTATTACATTCTGTTTAACTTTGTCATTAATCACTGGCTAGGTAGCTATACATACACAAAGTGTTCTCAGTATGCCTCCACTATTGTATAATGTAATATATAATAGCACAACCTATGGCTATAAGATATTTGGATGTCTAAAGCCAAGGCTTAGCTTCCAAGGATCAAGGACTAGGATCAAGGGGATGGTTCAAATTTGGGGAATTCTGTTAAGGGCATTGGTTAACTGTTGATAGTGGTGCTTTTTTTGGAACATTCCTGGCAGTTGTGTTGTCCTGCATCAAGATTAGTGTAGTTGGAAGCCCTGGCACCAACTTTCATTTCTAATATATATATAGTCTTATGCAGCATGATTCATTTGTTTTAGTATTGTTTGAAAATTCAAAAACTTTGTTCTATTTAAAAAGGATAGCTAGGACTAAAACTAAAAAACTAGGAAATTATATAGATCAAATATTAAATATAAGATAAATAAATTCAGAGACGTGGAGTGGAGGGATGCTGTGTTCAGGAGATTCATAACAGTGACATGTCTCATTCAACATTATTGACGCTGGGCAGGATCTAGTCAATGAGACAACTATATTGTGATTTTGACAGAATATATTTATATATATTTTATCTAACCATATGCTGGTCTTGCTGTGTTGTTGGTATTATATGATGTCCCCTGCATTGCTTGTGTGCCCCATTCTTATTTCTATATATACTTATTTCTGATGCTGGGTCTGGGGGATAGGTAAAAGAAAAAATCTGCTGCACCTTGTTTGTCATCCCCCCTTTCCCCCACTCCATGTATCTAGACTATTCCCCTTCTTTCAGTGATCTGTTATGCTTCTTCCACACACACACACGCATGCACACACACACACACACACTCACACGCAAATAAAAAGACTGGGCGTGACTTGCTTCCAATCTCATCCGCAGCTACACCC
This sequence comes from Parotocinclus haroldoi, assembly GCA_034779995.1. Taxonomy (NCBI): domain Eukaryota; kingdom Metazoa; phylum Chordata; class Actinopteri; order Siluriformes; family Loricariidae; genus Parotocinclus; species Parotocinclus haroldoi. The sequence goes on from JAUZST010095865.1 coordinate 4,794, forward strand.
TTCACACCTGCTGCTGTTCACCACTGATTGCCTCCAGTTTCTACCCCTGTTTTGCCACTTTAGCTTTTTTCTTTCCCTTAGGAGGCTGCATTTGAAAACTGATTGTAGCATAGCGCCACAACTAGGCTCTCCCATTTGAAAGCCTCCTTCCTATGCAGCCGTGAAATGCGCCCTTCTTTTCCACAGTAATGAAGGATCTAGTGATCCGGTGTATCCTTCACCAACATATCCCGAGGTTCATTGCGTGCTGTGACGCAAACTGAAAGTCTGCCATAGAGTAAACCTTCTCTTTTCGATAAAGACTCCACTGTGTCTTTTGTAGTTTGCAACTACTGAAATGTGATGCATCTGTTGTCTGCAGTGGTGTGTTTTTTATATCCTGTTGCTCTGTGTTTGGAAATGTGTACAACCTGTTTTTAGTCTTGTGTTACCTGTCAGGCTCTGTTTCTTATGACACCAAGTCATTCTATTTTGGGTTTTTTTTTGTCAGTTTCTTTTCAGTTCATGCAATTAAAATACTTCAACCTGCCTTTCTTCCTTGAGTGTTTGTGTTGTGGGTCCAGTATTAATTAGCTGTGAGTTTTAACATATTGTCGCTGGACAAAAAGACTGGGTAGATGTTAATAATCCTACGGATTATTGCTCCGTAATATAAAAGGCAGTATGGAATACGGACTGTGCAATGGAAAAGGTGCAGCAAGAACTGACATGATACCCAAATGAAGCAGATGAAGGCTCATACATTTGTGCTGCTCTTATTGGTATTTGAGGCAGCTGGAACAGATGGTAGCTGGTGGTGTGTGGTGTGTGGCGTGTGTCACTACGCACCGGAGCTGTTAATTAGAAAAACTGTGACTGAATCAAAGGTAAAGAATGAATGGTATTGGCAACAAGATATGCTCACCGTAAGCAATAAAGGCACTAGTAAGTGGACCAAACACACTGCTGGCAGTATGTCTAAGACCCGTAATAAGACTGATAACACTCTTTTTGTCTTTGTATATGATTTAAGAGTGTCTACAAACTTTTGTCAATATAGTGTATGATTGTCCCTGAATTACAGATTCCTATACTGAACAGATTTTCTTTCTAAAGTATGAACTACATTTTATCGCCAAGGTTTTGGATGCATTATCTGCAAGCCATGGAAAATGATGAGGCTTTACATCAGCATGTCCAAGGGAGACAGCTGAATGACCGTATATATCCACTGTGTGGAGATAGGATTAGATTAAGCGGCTGATACTTTAATGATAGGAATATGATTGACAGACATATTCCTCATGGCTTGCTAGCTGGCTACCTTTTTTGTACCACTGAGCATTGGGGTCTTCACCAGCAACAAAACTATGGAAATTTTTTGCTCCCTCCTGACTCCAACAGGAGCAGCTGAAACACTCTTAAAGGGGATAATTGCATCTAATGAAACTTATTATTCTTTGTGATGACTGTTAAAATGTCACCTGAATAAAGAGACTAACGAGCAAAATTGGTCAAGAAGCAGCAAGTAAACTAGTGTCACATATGTATCATACACAGGCAGCAGATTAAAATACACCTGATAGTCCATATAACAAGTACACTAAGCACAATTAACCTTTTTTTCCTAGAGAATGCTAAGACTTGTTGGTGAGGATAAAGGAGGGATATGCATTAGCAACAACCACTGAAGAGTTAAAGCTGCAAATCAGTCATGCTTAGTTCACACACAGCCTACTAGATGCTCCTAGAAAGACGTTTTGTGATAGCGCATATCAAAGCTCTGACATGACCGAATAGCAGACTATCCACCACTCGAACATGCTCTCATATAAACTTTCCAGTTTAAATGCCTAATAAGCATATACTGTTCACAAACCTTAGAGGATATCCCAAAATGAAAGCTCACATGATGTAATTTCCCCTTATTTTTGTGAGCAGCGTATATGTGTATAGATACCTCTTACAAACGCTACTGCACTACTTCAGTTTGAAAAACTGCGAGTCAGTATCCACATTTGGCAGAAATCACACCATCCAAACATTTCTTGTAGCCATTTAACAGTCTGTGTGTTTTGGCTTTAGGAATTTCCCTCCAACTGATCTTTCCTAATTTTCTTTTCAGCTTCAGTTTCTCCACCGATAATGGGACATTAGAATCCAGACTTCCTTTTACAATATTTTCAGTACTAATGGATGCCACAAAGCCCACTGTTCCTTCGTTTATTGCGGGGGTTACATTCCAGGACCACTCGTGATAAACTATCCTATATTTATTTAAGTATTTATACACTATTTTAGCTTTAGAACTTGCAGAACGTTTGGGTGGAATCATAGGTCTTGAATGAATTCAGTCTATAATGCAACTTTCAAACAGCGAACACAGCGCCGCAGATAAAAACTCGTCATGTCGGCAAGTAGCGACTCAGGCGGTCGATGCTTACTTCTCGTTTTTGGTGCGCATTCATTTGCTGAGTAAATACGTTATTTACTGTAAATCGTAATATTTTATGAATTATAACATTCCTTTACTGTTAAAATTGATATTTTTAATATATTTTTATAAACGTGGTGATTTTTTCCATGTAAAAGTTCCGTAAAAACCTGCGAAACAGCTAAAATCCGCAATATATTTTTTGAAAACCCGCGATACACCGAGTCTGTGAAAGGTGAACCGCAAAGTGATGAGGGAACACTGTACTTATAATTTTTTCAGATGTTGTGTTTCATTCATTTAGAAATTATGTACTATGCATTATATACTATGACTATAAATGGCCAAACACTTGCATAATACATTGAAATCCAAGTAAAAAGACAATGTACCTGAGGCAATGTAAAAAGATTGGTTATAGCTTAAATTGGAACAATAAATTACAATAAAATATTAGATTAACTAACTTTGAGCTAACATTTTAACATTGTTACCTCACAGCGAGAAGGTCCTGGGTTCAGTTCCCAGGTGGAGCACTCTGGGTCCTTTTTTATGTAGAGTTTGCATGTCCACTCTGTGTCTGCGTGGGTTGACTCCTGGAACTCCGGTTTACACCCACAGTCCAAAGACATGCATGCTAGGCTAATTTGTGTCTCTAAAAAGTGCCCTTAATGTGTGAGTGAGTGAGTGTATGAGTGTGTAACTGAATCTGCCGTACCATGGATTGGTGTCCTGTCTAAGGTTGTTCCAGCTTGCACCCTATGGTGCTGGCTTGGTACCGGCTCTCCCGTGACACTGTTCATAATAAAGTTGATAAGAAAGTGAATAAAATATTCTTTCCATTGTAAAACAATGTTTTTGTTTGCCTACACATTTGCATTTGGGTCACTGTTTATTCATTACTTAATCATTACCATATTGTTATTTGTTTCTTACCACCTACTTTTTTACAATATTGACAAGCCACTGCACTGCAGTATTAATACTCGGGCACTAGCTATGATTGTAAGTTGTTGTGTGATCACTCTTTTTGAATACTCAGATTAGGTCTGCTCTGAATCTGTATAATGTGAATCTAATCTATCTTGTACATTGATCTTACATGGGAATGGCTTTTTGCTTAGTTCTGTTATCTTGAATACTAATCTAACAGTAGGTGAGTAACAGTAGCAAGGCTGCTGTAAATGGAAGCTGAGCTCCAACAGAAGAGCCACAGGGTAAGAAGGGGGACAGATTTTTCATCATACCTGCAGACAGTATGACAAATGGGATGACAACATGCTGAGAGGAGCTGTCATCCCTTTTGAGCTCTTTGGATACAGGATTTAAGCAGCTCCCTCCTTTCTGTCCAAATAAGACCAATCACACAAAGAGAGCAGAGAGAAATACCATAATCTCTAGCTGTGCTTCAGTTCTTACCTGAGAAGAAATTAGGACATCTCTGTCTGAATCTGAATGGAAGGAAAAAAAAGAGACATTTCCAAAAGTAACACTTTTTTCGAGAAAGACAGTGATTATATTCTGTGCAATAAAGAAACCAAGATGAGCATCTCCATGTGTTCTAAGAACATTCTGGTTGACCGCTTCATTAAACCTCCTGATAAAGGAAATCTCATTATTCCAGGTCTTGATCTTTGTACGAGGAGCAGAGAGTTAACCAAGGTACTGATTGAATTAAAACTTTGACCTCTGTCTTAATTGTATGTTGCCAAGCCAGGGGCCATCTGAGCAGAAGGTCTAGGGAGAATTCTCTTCTAGACCCAACCAATTAGAGAGAGAGCCACTGAAGTGAGACAGGGCTGTCCAATTAGTTTACTTTCCAACCAAGTATTGTTGCTGATAAACCCTCTGCAGTCCTTCATATACTTTCATGAATAGCATCCACCCATCAGTCAATTAAAAACCACCTCCTTGTTTTTTTAACTTATTGTCAATTTTCTTATCTCAACTTACCATGATGCATGTTGCTGTTCTTCATATACAGACTGTAGATTCTGTTTACCTTTCACCCTGTACTTTAGTGATCAGGACCCCTACAGAGCCACCATAGAGCTGATATTATTTGGGTGCTGGCACATTTTCAGCACTGCACTGACACTGATGTCATTTGGTTTGTGCAAGTATGAGTGCATCAGACAGTCATTTTACTTTAAAAGTATCTAGTATGCAGTGGTGCTTTAGTATTTCTTAAGTTTTGCATTTAAAGAATAGTGTATTGCTGCTTGTAAGCCAGAGCTTATTCTCAAAGCCCCCAGTCTGATGTAAGTCCATTTTACAGGACAAATTGGGTGTGTTTCTAGACAAACCGTAAAGAAACTGATTCTAAAAGTCAACGCAGGTCCTTCATAACCAATTTCTGAAAGAACACTACCCAGACAACTGCATGCAATGAAAATCTGGAACAGAGTTGCATGCAGGAGACCTTTTCTCACTTCTACTCTCAAAGTAGACCTTTTACAGTTGGTGAAAAGACACAAAAATTAGACTGTACATCGAAGACCAATAATTTGACAATCATTAACTGTTAATCTTTTTTTTATTTAAAAAAATAATTTTGTAACCCATTTTCCATACATCGAAAGAGACATTCACTGCATTGTACCACCTCTTCTCAATCTATGAATCCTGTTGCATACCCACATGTATTTATAGCCTGATGATCTTTTTGCCATTTGCTGGAGCCTCATGTTACTACCACCTTAAAGGCAGGAGGTGACTCATTTTTGTCGAATGAGCTTAGAATCAAACAAAAATCAGTTTACTCTTTTTAATAAAAAGGATGAAGATTGGTTAACAGTTTTGTCTCATGAAAAGCTAACTTTAGCAAGAAGGTCCTGGGTTCAATCCCAGGGTGAAGTGGCCTGGGTTCTTTTGTGTGGAGTCTGCATGTCCTCCCCGTGTCTGTGTGGGTTTGTTCTGGGCACTCTGGTTTCTTTCTACAGTCAAAAGATGTCAGGTTAATTGGTGTCTCTAAAAAGTGCCCCTTAGTGTGTGACACTGTGTGTGTGTGCCCTGCAGTGGATTGGCACCCCTTCTAGGATTGTGCCTGTCTTTGCACCCTGAGTTGCCAGGTGGGCACCGGCTGGCCCACGACCTGTGGAAGATAACGATTGGATGGACATTGACATGAGAGCAACATATGCTGCCATTTTTTCAAGGGACATCCATGTATTTTTTAGGCCAATGCAAAACCACATGCTGCACACATTACAATGGCATGGATGTGGAAGAACAAGGTACGGGTACTAGACTGAGGTGACTAGGCCTGAAATGTTTATTAACAAATTAAATGTGGTTGACCAGACAATGCATTTTCCATACTGTTCCAACCTTTCTAATTTGTATGAAAATATCAGATTTTTATCAATTGTGTCATTCCAGTAGAATATTTCTTTTCATTTAATAATAAAGTCAGCTGATTGTTTCAACATTTATTACGTTTGTTTATTTGAAAACCAATGTAAGGGTGTGTTTTTTTGCCGTACCTGTTTTCTCAACAGTCTCATTGTGAGCATTAAACAACACGATTGACGTAACGTTGTGTGACAATATGTTCCTTCAGTTTCCCTGGCAACTGCACTATGATGGAAGATTGAAAATTATGAGCAGGTGTGGTCTAGTAAAGTGCCTGAATTATTGATCCATAAAATAGAACAACAACAGTTATTGTTTAATTCAGAGCAGTGAGAATTTACTATAAATGTTTGCCATTGCATTGGATACTGCAAATAGCTGAGCTCACTTTTCTCAAAACTGAATTGCATAGTTAGTAACAATTAATAGGTTTACCTCACAGCCATGCCAAAACTATTGCAATTAACAATAATGATGAGAAGGAGATACAAAAAATGTTTTTTGGTAAATATTGCACTTGTCAGTCTATGGGTGTGCACGGTATTCCCGGTGGCTTCCAGCAAGCATTGCAATTCTGGTATACCCTTTTATTTTCCAGTATTCCCAGGTTTATAAGCCAAATGTTTTGGGGTGCCATATAGTTGTAAAGGCTAAACACATTTATTTAATTGTATTGCTGACCTTAGTCATTTTATTGTGTGCAGAAAGCATTTATTTACCCTCACGGGGTAAGCATTCATTTACCAACACAGGGATCAATTGGGGTGGATCTCTGCACCCTGGCACCCTAGATTTGTTTAGGCACTGTTTTATCTGCTGGTGCTGACAGGGAGTCATACATAAAGACTTTACATAAAGACATAAGCAAGATTCCACATATTTTTTCCACAGTACAGTATTGAGAAAGTAAATATTGTAAACATATTTACAGTAAGAGAATGTATTACAAATTCTCTTTATATTAAATATGGTGACTATAATAATTGTGAGTTCCTCATTAAACACTACACACAGTAGCAGACTGACCAACAGCCTTTTAGCTACTCTTTTAAAACTGTTTAGAACTTATGGGAATAATTGGCCTTTGAATATAGCCCTAATGGTCCACTCTTGAGTTTACAGTGTTGCCAGGCCATTGATACATGGTCTCATTGAGTGGTTCTTGGCAATCTGCACATATTTGAACTCAAACTGTAAGCAAAGTGTTTTAGTTGGGACTGTTGCCTAAGGAGCATTTGACAGTCTGCACATTCCAAGATAAAATGCTAAAATCAGTTACTTGGCTAGATATTTACCATTTGCTGTGGTTGTTTTTTGGACAAACCTGGTTGAAGGCTTTGGTTTTTAACTGTAATTTTAACTTTACTCTCTGCAACTCTCTGGACACACAAAACTGCACAAATTGAAGCTGTGTGTCTACAAGATCCAGGAATCTTATGTGATACACTGCAAACGAAAGAACTTCAAATCACTGGACAACAGTAGCAAACTAGTAGCTATGAATTTAGCCGTCTAGCTAAAACAATTCATTAGAACATTTAGTGGTCTGATTTGGAGGCCAGATTTCATTCTTTATCCTATTATTGAATAAATAATCAAGAACAGTTGCAAGTCTAAAATTCCTATAAGCATGTGTGCAGCACTAATCGACATTTATTGAAAATCTTGCAGTTATTTTTAAACAAGCAGTTCACACCAGATGCCTAAAGGTTCACATTCTTTTGTCACTTACATATATGTTGAATTGGGTCATTTTCCTCAATATTAAAAAGCCATGAAAAATATTGTCTAATAGTTTAACCGGGCAATCTGTATGTACTTGTATAAAAATAACATTTTGTTTTTTCAAATATTCAGAAATATAAAAAAAATTCTAACGCATTCCCAAAGTTTCAAGCACCACTGCATGAGTATCAGGGGTATTTCTCTGGATGACAGATATGCAATTGCTCACAAAAATTTGGGGATATTTATGAATATGAAGCAATTAAAACAAGAAACGTTAGATTTTATTTCATTAAATAAGATGATCAGAAAAGAAAATGAAAAGTCCAAGAAAGTTGTTTGATACCGCAAATGAGAAGTAAGTGATATATTCAGGGAGTGAACTGAAGCATGTCAAATTGGACAAGAGTGCCACACATTGACTGTTCAGTAGGGCGTATGGTCACCCAAAACTGCCAAAGCACACTAACAGTGATGGGGCATGGACAGGATCAGATTGTCCAGCAGATCTTGTGGGATCCTCTGCCACTTTTGCTCCAGGGCAACTTCCAGCTCAAGAAATGTTTTCGGAAGCATTGGGCAGTCTGCCAGATGTTTTCCCAAGCATGTTCAATGGGATTCAGGTCCGGAAAACTTGAAGGTGAGTCCATGCATTTGATTTCTGCCTTCTGAAGCATGTTGTTGACAAAATTCAAACGGTGGGGCCTTGCATTATCGTCCATGAAAAGAAAATTGTGTCCAATTGCTCCAGCATTGGGTACTACTATAGGGTACAGGACCTCATCTCGGTGAGACAGCAGTCTGATGATGTAGTGTTTGGCATGACCACCACTGCTAATGACAGCCAAAACCATGATTCCACCACCACCAAAGTAGTTCCTTTCAGGCATAAAACGTGGACTCTCCCATGTTCCTCCTTAACACCAGATCATGCCAGAAGTGCTGTTCTCTCTGAGCTGATGTTCCGGTACCAGCTCCAGCACCACACACTTAGATGTTAATCCACCTCAGCATCATTCTACTGGCCTTCTTCAACAGAACCCAGGCCCACCATACCTGGGTCCTGCCAGAGTGCAATAACTCATTTTGTTATTAGGAGACGATGTGCCTCCAATAACTTACCACTGAGGATTAATTTAAAATATATTTTGTTATTTATTTTGAATTTTATCACTAATTTAAATTTTTAATAAATGTAAATTAAATTATATATTTACTAAATTTTACTATTTACTACAATGTTATTATTCAATTAACATCTAGGCCACCCGACGAGGATGGGTTCCTTTTTGAGTCTTGGTCGTCCCAAGGTTTCTTGCGTCTTGCTTCAGGGAGTTTTGCTACTGTCGCCCTAGGCTTGCTCAATTTTGAATTGGCCATTTAGAACAATATAACATTGTAAAGCTGCTTTAAGATAATGCATCATTGTAAAAAGTGCTATATAAATAAATTTGGCTTTGACTGTGCTGTTTGACTATCTTCATGATGTCCTGTGGCTGATGTCCTGGAAAATACACACATAGATGAACAGGTTTAAAGTTTTAAAATCATTTTAAGTCTTGTTATTGGCACTGTTAAGTAACAGACAGATGATCCTTCACACCTGCTGCAGGTCTTCTTAATGAGCTATTTCCTCACGCCTCCTGTGGGTAATACATGACTGAAGGTGGTTAATCAACTTGCCACAGAACCTGAGGCTAGTGTGATCTCCTGAGCCCATGGGTTGAATGACTTGCTTGTAACTTCTTCTGACAAGACATCTATCATGCATGAGGGAAGCTGATTTAATACCACAGTGAAACTGATCTCAAAACATAAATAAATAAGATGGCAGAAGACCGTTCTGATTTCCTTCTGACATAATCTAACGAGCACTTCAGATATAACCATTACTTTAAAACCTCAGTAATGTTTTTGGACTATATTCACAAAAAACTTTAAGCCATCAAACTGATTTTAGAAACTGCAGACTAACAGAGGAGTTAACGATGAATATTTCTGTAATTCCAAAGAATTACTGTCATTAAGTTTGTTTCTAACTTTTGTAATTTTCTGAAGAGCATGCAATAAGAAGCAGAAAGTCTGTGAAAGCCAGGCTATGTATTCACTTCCTCCAGGGAAATGCTCACTTGTTATAGGCTCCATTGTTAGATAAGTAAAACATAATAAAATAGATTTTATCTTATCTGAAGTATCAGGAGAAAATCTCTTAAACAGTGCTTCTCATTAAGATGACGTGTTTTACCATCCTTGGAGCAACATCATATGCTTAAAAAATGTAACTGTGAATAATTGCCCTCACTGGTTGGGGGATTGTACTGACTTCTTAGGATTATGTTAGAAAATGATAGCACATACAGTTACCATTAACCTATTACCTTCCTTCTTACTGAGTAAAAAGGTCAAAGATATATTTAACCGTAGATTAAAGGTATCAAGAAATAGAAGTCATAGAGTCTGATGTGAAGTTGAAATTTGATATTTTCAGTCTTAGTGCAAATCTGTAACTAGATGACTAATAAAGACTTGATCACTATAAGACTTGGCTGAAATCAGCTTTTAGCATGATTTTGAAGGCATTGCCAGTGAGTTAATAATACTTCAACAAAATCAATGGTATGATGTAATCTGCAGCCAGTAAGCCGCCCCCACAACCCTGAATTGGATCAAATGGGTGTGATATTTGATCAATTAAAATCCTGACTGCAAGTGGCCAATCAAATGTAAGAGTGAATTTAACAAGCTTAACACTGACCACTGGTTGAAGCTGTTTGTGTGCACCCCCATGTTCCATGCTTGCAGCCATATTTAGCTTTGGAATGTTAATCTGAAGCCCATCCATTAAAGTAAACTTGTGTATAGTGTCCAATTGCTTATGATGGCAACACTTTAGGATTCATAACTTGTGCCTAGATCAAACCACTTGGATACAGTATGACGTGTTTGAATGATTAAAAAATATATTGCTTATTGAAAATCATTTGCTTTCTCCAGTTGTAAAAATTGAGCTATTCTGAGGCAACAGTTTCGTTTACACCGCTCACAAAAATTAGGGATAATTTTTGTTAGCAGTATAGTTAACAGAAATATCTGTCTCGCTGATCATTTCAAAGATTTTGCATATCAATGTGTGCATCCGAAATTGAAATCCATTCCATTTCATAGATAGCACAGTGATGGTTTCCCATTACAAAGATGTCACCCTGAGGTGAAATGAAAATGCCATCCTGTTTTTGTGAGGCAGTGAGCTGAAGGCTTGAAGGCAGCTTATATAGGGTGTAATTTTCTCTCATAGGTGTAGCACAGCTTTAAGTTCGATGGCCCAGAAACACAGCATCAAATAAAGCGGAAGTGTTAAGATCTTTTGCTTTTTCAATAAGATGTGAGGTAGACATCTATTGCAGTTTAAGTTAATATAATTTTCTTGTAGCCTGCACTTGTTTCCAGTTATATTTTTCCTTTTTTTTTCAAATTAGGAACTGGAAAAAAAAGGTTACAAAGCAAAGATTATTTTGTTGATTCAATGAATTATACAATACAATAATATTAGTTGAAAGAGCAAATGCTACACGAACTTAAAAGTAAATAGTCAGTAGTAAATATTTTAACTTAAATGAAATCTAAATGTTTTATTTGAATAATAAAAATGCTGAAAACCATCTGTGTCTGTAGTGTAGTGGTGATCAATTCTAAAATATTTATTTAAGTAGGATAAACTTTATAACAAATGTCCTTTGTAACACTCATTTAAACATTCAAAATTTAATTTGCACTCAGCACCCAAAGGAATATTTCCACAAGCAAAGTCAAAGTTAAAATATTATAATATCTATTATATATTACAATATTATAATATTACTGCCTAAATTGTTTCAATTGCACCTTAGTTGAACAATAAAATTGCAATTTTTGTCCCTTGCATCAAATTTGTGTAAAAGCTTTTTGCTTTTTATACATAATGTTTATACATAAAACGCTTCAAGCTCAGATTTCCTCAAGTCAACTTAATGAATCAGAACTAAAACAGAACTATCATAAATTCATATTCCCATTTGCTGAATTAAGACATTAAAAAAATAGATGTAGTAGATGTACATAAAAAAATACCGGCAGGGAGAGCTGTCTACCTTACAATACACATTTTGGAGTATATACAGTCGGTGTTCGCTTTATTAGAAACATCTCCTTGTTTGGACGCTTAATTTGCATTTTGTCATTTTCACCATATACAGTGGGGAAAATAAGCTTTCTCACCTACAAAGAATAGAGAGGTCTGTAATTTGCATTGTAAGTACACTTTAGTTGTAAAAGATAGACTACCAACCAGCAAGAATCCTGACTCTCACAGACCTGTTATTTTTTTCTTTAAGAAGCCCTCATATTCTGCACTCGTTACCTGTATTAACTGCACCTGTTTGAACTCATTACCTGTATAAAAGACACCTGTGCATACAGTCAATCAATCACACTCCAAACTCTACACCATGCCCAAGACGAAAGAGCAGTCTAAGGACACCAGGGACAAAATTGTATACCTGCACATGGCTAGGATGGGCTACAGGACAATAGACAAGCAGCTTGGCGAGAAGACAACAACTGTTGGTGCAATTATTAGATAATGGAAGAAACACAAGTGTCAGTCTTCCTCTGTTTGCGGTTCCATGCAAAATCTCACCTCATGGGGTAAGAATGATTCTGAGAAAGGTCAGGAATCCAGCCCAGAACTACATGGGAGAATCATTGTGTGTCTGTGAGTGCCACAATAATCATGGAGAACAAAAAGAGGAGAAGAGAACTGTAACTGAAGAGTTACAAGTCCATCTCCAGAGATCTTGATAGTCTTTTGTACACAGTGCACAGCATAATCAAGAAGCTTACAGCCCATGGCACTGTAGCTGCTCTCCCTGGATGTGGACAGAAGAGAAAAATTGATGAAAGGTTGCAACGCAAGATAGTGCAGATGGTGGATAAGCAGCCTCAATCAAGTTCCAAAGAAATTCAAGCTGTCCTGCAGGCTCTAAGTGTATCAGTGTCAGCTCGAACTATCCGTCGTCGTTTGAATGAAATGAAACGCTATGGCAGGAGACCCAGGAGGACCACTGCTGATACAGAGACATAAATAAGCTAGAATGCAGTTTGCCAAAATGTATGTGAGTAAGCCAAAACCTTTCTGGCAAAACATCTTGTGGACAGACGAGACCAAGACAAAGCTTTTTGGTAAGGCACATCATTCGACTGTTTACCAAAAACAGGGTGAGGCCTACAAAGAAAAAAACACAGTACCCACAGTCAAATATGGTGGAGGTTCAAAAATGTTTTGGGGTTGTTTTGCTGCCTCTGGCACTGGGTGCCCTGACTGTGTGCAAGGCATTATGAAATCTGAAGATTACCAAATAATTTTGGGTCACAGTGTACTGCCCAATGTCAGTGGCCGAAGTGTTCGGCCGTCCTCGCCGGTCGCCATTACAGAGCAATCGGTGAGGCAGTTTATATCCAGTGACCCATTTATGACCTGATTATGAACACCTGCTTCTATGGCTATTTAGGTGCTGGTTTTAGTGCTAGTCACTGCCAGGTCGTCTTCATTCGATACACACGCCCGACCACAGGCTCGCTTACGCCCTTACGCGCACCTTTAGGGTTAGTGGGTAACATCCTGGGGCTTTTAGTGCAGAGGGACAAGTACGGGGGGAACCCCCAAGGTATTTAGTATTTTAGGGGCATTTTGAGGGTCTCCCATCCTGTACATGTGCGTTTCTCGCACGACTTCGCTCATGCTCTTCTGTCGTTGGCACTCACCGAGCCTCGCTCCAGCCGGCTGCCCGTCCTGAATGGGACGCGCCCCCGCTTGGCTTACTCGCGCCACACGTGCGTCCGAGCTCACGCTCGCCCCCTCGCGCTCCGGCGCCTCTCGAGATCTGTTCTCGTTCGCACTCCTCACACGCCCGAGTTCATACTCGTTTTCTGATGCTTCGGCATCTCCTGCGATTCATTCATGCCCGCACTACATACGCGTCCGAGCTCACACTTGCCCTCTGGCATTTAGACTACCTCTGTGCCTTGCCACTTGGGAGACGTCCCAAATCGTGCTCTCTGCACGCATTTTGCTCTCGGCACGTCTGCCCCATTGGAGCCCCCTCGCGATCAGTTCGCAAGTTGGTCCCAGTCGGGATGCAACACAAGCGGCAAGCCATTACATCCTTTTGTTTGTTTTATGTTTAGGAGCCTTTCGCTCCGCTCTTCTTCCCTTTTTAGTTTTTCTATATTATTTCCCCATTATTATTATACGTCGTGGGATTCCATCACGCCCGCATCCTTGGGTCCTACCACATCTCATAACAGATATATTTAATATTTCTGACACGTACTTAAATGTAAATGTAATTTAACTACATTTGATTTTATTACCTTTATATCCAAACAGCATCTCACTAAAGCAAGTGTGTAAGTATAAACCTTTAACCTGCCATGTTGATATATTTCACTTTATACTCATTAAAAAATGTCTTGAGAAATCATATGACCCCCACAAAGCCTTGGGCATTGAACACGTGCTCAGGCTGGGTAACAACAGTTTCTGGAATTCAATTAGAAACTACACCATGCACATACTGCCCAATGGGAAGCTTTTGTACGTGTTTTATCATAGAGGTATTCTGTTGGCTCTACAATATCATACTGTTCTGTAAAGTACACATTTCTCGGTTGAGAATACAAAATTATTTTCTTTGATGGGATTAATTTTACAGCTAGCATTAGTAATTGTATTAGTAATAATCCTGAATGATTCTGTGTTCTATATCAATTTTGTTCCTGACCAGTCTGTTTTAATAGTTTCAAAAGCTAAAACCTTTGTGAAGTACAAAATATCACAAGCGTTCTATAGTTTTTTTCTGAGCAGCATTTTTTGAAAAATGTAAAACTGTCTGCATGCACAAGAATAAAGTTGCTAACTTACATTCAAGAATTTCAACCTCAAAATTGACCCCATCGGTCTCTAAAACAGCCTGAAAAGACGTACCTGAATTAACATGATTCTCAGTTTCTTTAGTGTCTAGATGCTTTCGATTGTTAGTAAATACTGAGTTTTGCAAATGCTTTGTTTGAGCAACTTTTGTGTACTCTGCTTTTATGCGTAGAAAATTTCAAAGCTTGCTAGTTTTATATTCACAGTTCACAAAAGGACATTTCACTGTGTGAAGGCTTCTTAAATGCCCAAAAAGATGACTCTAGTAAAGTCACACAGCCCACACTTAAATGCTGTGTTGAATTGCCTTGATGTGTTTTGAGTGTGATAACATGTAAGATGCCGTTTTAAACACAATCTGAAAGCAGACAGGGCCAGTTCTTTCCTGAACGACCTTATCCGTGATGACGTCTATAATGCTTACGTAGGAAAAAACTGTTAACTGTATGAAAAAACCCCCACTCAGATATATTTAGGAAATAAAGTATATAACAAATCGCTCCTAAAGCTGTAGTATAGTTCATGTCCATTGTTTCATGTCCAGTGCTTTGTCTATTGAAACTAAGCAGCACTGTACTAGCTGACTTTCAAATCCTTAAAAGGCTTAGAAGAAACTTTGCTAGCTAACAAACTTATTGTTAACTTATATCTCGCATTAAGCATGCCTGAAATATGCTACAGTAATTAGAAGCAAATTGCCACCATGTAAAAATGAAAAGCACCACCCACTTTTGTGTTAAACACTTGTTGTGTTGAAGTTTTTACTTCAAATGTTAGCAGCATATCAAACTTTCATTCAGCAAACATTTGGCTTTCAGAAAATGTGGTTTGTGACTTCAGGGTTATCATTCATGTCTATAGAATTTTGGGTTTTCATTATTCTGTGAGCCTTGTATCGTTTTGAAAGCATTATACTACTTTTTATCATCCTTTATGTGCATGGAGAAATCCAAGAATGAGGGTGAAGGAGGAACACGGTTGTAGAATCACATTGGTGCGAGCTGCGGGTTAGATAAATCTGCTCGAATAAAATTGGAAACTAAAAGCTTTAAAAATGTAGCCTGTTTTGCACAACTTAAATATTATTTAAATATTTAAATACTATTTATTATTTATTATATATAATAATATATATATACATATATACATGTGTATATATATATATATATATATATATATATATATATATATCTGTTAGAAACTAAACGGGTGGGCAGGTAATGGCTTTGCACATTCAGTCGCATGACTTGCTGCCGACTAAGCAAATTCAAACACCATTGTTCAACGGAGTCAGAGACCAAGGTCAGATAGGCCCCAGAGCAACTTGGACATGTGTGAGCCCCCCGACAAGAGCATATAGCTTAACCATTTTTCCCTTTGCTTTGGGGGATTTGTGGCTTGCGTTTCCACACTAAACTGTGGGTTAAATCCTATTCCTGTGCTCGTGGGAGTGCACAGTTCCCACCATCACGTTTGAGACGACCGTACAGGCCTGTAATATGGATTTGTGTGTGTGTGGGCGCCCACGTGACATAGGTTGTAAGTTTGTTGCCATTTTATATTCGTTACTCGTAATGCTGTCGTAGAGTGGTGGAATAGTAGAACAGGGGGCGTTGGCCGGATTTAGAGCTTGGGGTAAGCTATATTGAATCATTTGTGGGTTTGTGTATTTTTCCCTTTAATTATTGACAATTTATTTTCTCACCAATTTGTTTTTTTTTTTATCAAATAGCTTTCTGATTAAATTAAACAGGGTTTATTTTCTTAGCTTGGTATCTGTGCTATCACTCAGTTGTTGCTTATTTTAGTGGCATCCCATGCTTGCCACTAATATAAGTTAGTAGGGAATGAGGCGCTACACCATATTACTTCCTTAAACTACACTTTTGGTCTGAGCTAGTTTCTTTCAGTGTTACTCATGGATTAATGGACATCTGCAAATATTTGAAAAAAAAACAGGCACACCGCAGATAAGGTAATGATAGCTCATAGCTATGTTTAGTTAATACAATTAATAAAGTGTTTTAGTGTTCATTTGTTCTTCATTTTTTATCCTTAGCAGAGTAAGAGCCAGTCTAATTGTACAACACTTAATCTAATGAGAGTTTAATAGACTTATTTTTATGACAACAAACAGTGCTGCAGTACAACTAGTAGTCTAGAAATGCCCCTGCTTTCTAAATCAGTGTATGAGGAGAGTAGTTTTCATTGCAATCAACATTAAGAGCATTAGTAAAGTTAAAATTGGGTGACATTAGTCTGGCTCACAAGACTGGCAAGTCTTCCCACTTTGTGCTTAAAAAAACATGTTAACAATTAACATGCCTGAACTGCTAAACCAACAAGGTTCCCACAAGAAATTGTAAAATAGAAAATCTTTGATATTACATGAAAAGCATTGCCAAAGAGTTTCTGGTGAACTTACTACCCATGGGTATAGAACACTATAGTGAGATGAGACTGGAATATAAAATAATAACAAAATAATGGAACTGTTCTTAAATTCATTTTAAAAGAACCCAAATGTAGGTATGTTCAGACAGACTCTTTAATCAAATGTCAGCAGATTTGTCTGCAGTGTTCATTTAAATGGGTTGCCTGATACTGAACCCCTCTGTTACACCTCCGTAATTCAGCAAAAAATATACTCACACACTGTCCTACACTATAGGTGGGATGCAGATTCTGTTGAAAAACACTTTTTTGCAGGTTGTTGCCTCATTAGCCTATAATAATTAATAGTAGTATTAATTAATAGAATCAATAATAATAGCAGCTTACATACTACATATTCAGAACGTTTTACTCCATCGTTTCCAAAGATTGCCAAATGGATTTGGAGCTGAAAATAATTGCACTGTCAGTGGAGACAAGCCTGTTGCATACCTGTTCTTCCCATTTGTTCATATTTGTGCATTTCAAATAGATAACACAGATGTGCTGGACCTATGCCATTTTCATCTAGACAAAGAAATGTGCACTGTATCACAATGCAGACCAACAGTAACCAATGAGTTTTGCTTTTATTGTGTGACAGAACAAACACAACACATTGAGAATAGCCACCATTGTTTAGCAATAATTGACAGAAAATGCATACTAACAAATGTGACATTCTATCGTGTATCTATTTTATAGCTAGCATCTAGGGGTGCAATCACCTTGGGCCACTCTGGGCTAAAATTAACTATAATCTAGGAATCTAGGAAAAGCTGAAGGTAAAAATAAAAGTCAATGTTGCATACATTTATAAATTTAGGAAAACGCAGCCAACATCAGTGGTAAGCTAATGAAGCAACCATGCTATAAAAAAGATGTTTAAAAAAAGGACATATAAGTGGGTGTAGATGTCTCTCCTACTCTGCTTTGTCCTGGAAATTATGGAGGTTTGGTGAGAGGGGACTGAGAAGAGGAAATAGACAGAAGTTCAGTCACCGATAATGAGATAATTAGCTCATTGTCTTTTTCTGCCATTTGAAATAGATCAGAGCAGCACAGATCCAAATGGATCTATGGGGTATGCATTAACCCTATGTTGTGTGTGTGAAATATAATGGTGTCTCCCTGGGATGATATTGCTGCTCCTAACTTGTGTTATTTCCTGGACATATTGTGTACTTGACCTGTTATGTGGCCCTCTATCGATCTTTAAAGCATTACAGCAATATAAGAATGGACGTCTTATCTGACTGACGGCTACAATAAGCTTGTTTTGGCCCCTCTTTCGACTTCTTCTATCTTCGTAGACTTTGTGCTCCTCTGGTCGATAAAAAAAATATCTGTGAGCATCTCTAGTCTATTGCCTTGTCATACACCTTCCTCTTCAAAATCAGGAGAATAGCACATTAATCAAATAAAGCTGATTGCATTTCAGTCCGATTCTGCATCCCTCCTCCTCTCTCTTTGTCAGGCTTTAACATGGCATAAGTCAAGCTCAATGCCTGACAGATGCTGTATGTTCAATCACTCCATGCTTTTTCTCTCTTTCCATTTCAGCATGTGTCTCAATTTGCGTGGAAGACATGAGCTAAAAACTCACTGTCTCCATGTGCATTAGTTTGTCTTAAACATGAATTATTGATTTAACTCACAGCACTAGGGGCAAATTGCTTATCTAAGCGTTTTTACAACAGGCTGGCTGCGAAGGACATTTCCATTTTAAAAACCCTAGCCATTATCACGATTTTAACCATTAATCTGCAGTTACGGTTTTTAAAAACCTTCTCCGAAAGAGGCGATGTTGCAGGAACATCAATGCCTTATATCAATTATGTGGCTTGTGTTTATATTTCTCTTTGTCTTTTATTTACACTTGCACTTTGTGCATTTAGAGCAAAGAGACTGGGTTATGGTTCTGTCTGCAACAGTCTAGAAGTGACAAAAATCTTCTGGAAATATAATACATATCAAGGAATTGTTTACACAGAGCCACTCATCATTGTTGGAAGTGATGTCAATAGCATATTAGTCAGATATCCTGACCAGATGAGTGAGGCAAGGCATAAGCTCCATGGTGATGTAGGACTCTGTGACATCACTTCCCCAGTCTGTTCTCACATAGTAAGTCAAAAGATAAATAGTTATATAGTATTGAATCTGTGTCTAATATTTATTTGTGGTAATTAAACAGATCTATCTAAGAATCTACCAATTATGAGAGTTTGGCTAATTAGAATTAGTCACACTAATAGATATAACCACAGCAGTTTTACTTAATATATTACATTTACAGTTAAATCAACTTCTAAACTCCACACTGATTTATATGCACTGTAATGCTTAAAGAATATACACACACTTACATAAACCCTTCTTTGTAAATCTTAAAAAATGATTGTTCCATTGCCAACGTCTAGTACATGAACAACGTTCCATCTCATACCTGTTGCACAGCCGACCTCAACCATTCTCCTTGCAGCTACAGAAGAGCCTGAGCTATGAACACCAGGTCTGGGATTGATGGTAACTGTACTCCGGGCAGCATACACTGCTCAATTCTTGTATTTTTAATGAGATGTTTTGAATCACACTGTGCCCGACATCTGGCTTCAGACCTGTTCATAATGGGTGACCCTACTGGGCGAGAGAGCTCTGAGGATCATTGAAGCACACAAGTCCCTCATCACTGGCTTGGAAATGTTTTGAGTATCCCCTTGGAGAAGCTGGAATTAGTGACTGATAGAGTGTAGATTGTGTGGATTGACCTTCTCAGCCTGTTGCCGCCAATACCCTTACCAGGACGAGTGGCCTAACACGAACTGACAAATGAAAACAATAACACAAATCTAATAATTATTTAAATTACCCAATACAGTTTAAGCTGCTATACCCTATACATGGCATCCATCTCCAAATGATTCCTTCATGTGATCAGGAAGAGAATAGCTTCATCGTATTAGCCCTTTTTTATACTGATATCCGTTCGTCAAAGCCTGAATCATCCACATATGCCATAACCAGATATTTGAGTTGGATTTTAGTATGAATGACTGCAGCTCCTTGCAAACATTACCACTTAATTAAACCAGTGGAGACGTGTGCAGTCACATCATGCCACTGCTCAAGGTTATCCTTTTATCTGACGTTTGAAAGCAAAGCGAAGGAAGGACAGGCTTGTTTGACAAGCCAAAATGAGTTTTAAAATAGCTCTAGTGTATGGTCAACCAAGGGGTCAAACAACTGAAGTATGTAGAACCTGAAGGTATTGTTTAAGGCAGCAAAGGTCTTATGGAGTGAAGACAGATAAATCAGTATTGAAAATGGAATACTGAATTACATTGTTATTCATACTTGCAGAAAAACTAAATATAAAACAGTGAAGGTGGCATAATGGAAGATATGCACCAGTCATCACGTCTGAGTCAAGTAAAGATTTTGTTTTAACTGTTTAAGATTTTTCAGTGAAACAGTGATTAGCTAGTGATTACCCCACCTTTAAAAGCCTCGTGATCTTGACTACAATGCATATGCACAGAAATTAATTTACATAGAAATACACCTATTGAATTGCACTGTTTTCTGGTGTAGATCAGATAAATTACAGCTCCATTAGAAATTACAGATTTCACCTGCCCTGCTGTAACTCTTTTGAAAATAGCAGTTGTTTGTGCTATTTAAGAAAGCAACTGGAGCTACTACTTAGAGAATACTTAGAGATGGAACCCTAAGCATTACATGTACACTTTCTTTCTTTCCAATATGGAATCGCTTTAATTCAAATGTAAACACAAAACATGAAAAGACTGGCATACTATTTCATATTACTCCCTAATTTGTAACCAAAAAGTGAATGGAACAAATTAACATGTCAGTCCAGAACAAATGTTGCGAAAGTAGAGACTAATGCAATTGCTAAGATTGGATTAGGAATAGGATTTTAGTTTTGTGGAATTTGTAACTCAAACATTTCTTTATTAGCACATTGGAATGTCTACTGGAAATTGACAAATTTAAGTCTACAAAGTTCTGCAAACTCAGAAACCTGTTCTTGGCCTCCATTGCTATGTACTCTACACTTTGTTAGTACATTCTACAGTCATGGACTTCTCTGCTCATAGTAAATCAATAAGAAATAACACCAATGAACTACTTTGGTGACATCGTAACCTGTTTACAATTTAATAACTGCTGATCCAATAAAGCTCTCAAAATATAATTTAGAGTTTCGGCATCCCTTCTTAGGAAGCAGACATTATGAAACTGTGAGATTAATGAGCTCTACTTGTGTAACATCTTTGACGCATGGGTGGGGCAAAGGACTGAAAAACAACAGCCCCACACAATGCAAATGATTTATTATGATTCATCTTGTCACTAATCTGCTCAGATTCATTATGTCACTTCTTCACACTAGCACAACACGAGCAAAATACTGTGCCCTTTGCTGGTCTTGATATTGGCAGGGGACCTTATAGATTCAACTTATCTGATTTATTCACACAGTATTATCTCATTAATATTATTAGATGATGCTTCTGTCATGGTGCTAATCAAAGATTCAGGGGGGAGGATTAATGCACACATTAATTCACATCTGAGAGTCAATAACTTGTGGTGTCCTAAATAGCTGCATGTGTACGAATATCTGTTTCTCAGCCTGTTTCTCCGATTTACTCAATACAGTCGTATATACAGAATGAGACTGCAAATACAGCCTGCTATCACCTATTAATGATTGTTATTTGTTTGTTGTTAATGTGATGAGGTTGTTCCTCATTAGATTACACTAAAATCTGTTTTCCCTTCAGTTAAACGTTATCTTGTAGATAAGTGTAGGTTTCCATGGTCCAGTTCCATGTTCTACTTAATTTTGAATTCAATTAATAGATCAAAACCTCTTAACTAAAACTCTGTCTCTACAACAATTCAAAAATTAGTGTCAAAAAATATTTACAGATGATCCACTGTTGTTCTTGTAATCTTAAAATCTAACTAAATTTACTAGGTAATTGTTTTACCCCATAGATGTAATATTAACTTCATGGCATTTACAAATTCCACAACGCATATTCTTTTGTAAGTAATTTGCACCAGCGACCCCAACTGGCATTACAGCTAGGGCTCACTTGGGCTTGCAATCTGTGTTCTCTAAGTATGGACACCACAGGTGCAACTTAGATCAAAGACAAGTGGGGATAAAATTGAAATGTGCAAAATGTACCACTGGGCCAATGACATTTTGATCTGGAGATGAACATAATTGTTTATATGTTGTCATGTTTTATCCTAATTTGTCCTAGTCAAGGCCATGGGGCAGCGAACACAAGGCAGTCAGTCCATCATATTGTTACAGTCCTGACCACCAGCCTTGTACCCTCCCACAGGTTATCGTACCTGTGCGATTGTGTGGGCACCCCCGGGGACTCCTGGGTCACCATGGTGGATGGCTAGCAAATTGCCATTGCCATTATGACTTTGATTAATTATGATGAACATAGTTCAGTTATTTTTTTTTAAATCTTTGAAACAAGAGATTCTAAAGTAAAACAAAACAACATCAAGCAGGCATCGAACTTTAAATCTCTACTACTAATGCAGTGAGTCAACCGTTTCCACTAAAGTTGATTAAGACCAGAATTCTCAGCTGAGTCTTGTGGGTAGGGACTTGGCCATTGTAAACTCATAATTGCTTCGAAATATATCGAGATTTTGTGAATTTCGTAAGATGTATACCAGTCGAACGAACACGAGTGAGTGAAAATGTTGTATGAACACTCCCTCATGACTCACACAGAAGAATTGATGTCACTGAAGGATTTTCTTTTTTTTTTTTTGCCAATGATAGGAAATACAAAATCTTTAACATGGGTCTAAAGTACTTTTGAAGTAGTTATGAACTGACAGATTCTAAAGTATTAAAAACAAACAAAGTGAACATAAATTACCACACCGAGCTAGACGGAACACAATAAGAAATTGCCACTGTCACCCAAAGCTACTCACTGGGCTTGTAAACATAGACGCTTGAAAAAGCTGCTTTCAGGCAATGTTCTTTTGTTTAAAAAATAGAAATAAAACGCTCTGTACTATAAATTTGCCTCAGCTGGAGGCAGCCAGTGTAATTCCCAAAGTCTTCTGGTGTTTTGAGAATGTCGTAGTTAGTCACTTTCACTTATATACATTAAGAATGTGTAGATTTAATGAGCAATTACCCTGGCTACCATGTCTACCTTTAGTGGTGATGCCACACTATTATCGAATCCGTTTGCTATTATCGAAAATGCTTTTCTATGCATTTTTAATTATGTTGATGATATATTCATACATGACTCGCGCACTACCGCCGTGGCACTGTTGCATTTTAACATTTGCAGTTGTAGAAAGTAATAATCAGAGATCTAAGTGTTGTGGAAGCCGTGATTTTTTTTTACCAACAGTACAGACAGTACTTTCCTCTCAGATTGTTGTGAAGCTTATACAGTGGGATGGTGTAGTATCTAGGGCTTCAGTCTGGATTTTGGGCACTGTGTGGTGAGACTATCCGTTTAGTCTTTTGTTAAAGCAGCGAGCATCGGGCGGAGAGGAGGCGGAGAGGCGCCGCGGGGAGGAGGAGGACAAATTTCACACAAACAACAGAACAATGAGACACGTTTGCGCCGGTGATGCCGCAGGATCACGTGAGCGCTGTGGGTAGCGGACCGATCTGTGGCGCCGAATTGCGGCCAAGATGCGACACCTTGCCGGCGGAGAGCGAGCAGCGATCAGCTGCAGCGGCACCGTGACTCAGACACGCGTCAGCGCGGCGCGGAGCCATGTCAGAGCACGCGCACAAAGGCGCGCGCGCACCTGTCAGTCTGTTACGCGCGCTCCCAAAGCCATACGGTTTAGTACGGCAGTGTGCCCAGCTTCTGCTTCTTCAATTTCGATAGACAATAAGTAGGCTACACTATTCAAGCGTCTTTAAATCTGTAGGCCTATTTAATGTTTAGTGGCAGTGGTCCATGCTTACGTTACTGACACCGCCACACCTTCAGTATAGATTATAGTTTGATTAGTTAGGCTAATACAAAAGCCTTTCTTGCTGTATGGAACACTGTTACTCACAACAGGATCCCATACAGCCCGAAGAAAGTTGTCATAGCAGTTCGGTATTTACTGTTGTAATTTGATACAAAAGTAAATGCAACAATGTGATACTTTCTGCAAACTTTTAGCTTGTTGTATTTTACTTTTGGAGATGCGTTCGTATTCGACTAGCATTGTCTACGTTTATAGGTTTATATCGAGAAAATGTTGTGAGTGGGATCTAGCCTTCATATTAAACCATAATCTGATAAATTTCGCCACACTTTCTTCACCACAATTTCGCCACACTTTATTTCCACTGATGTATGGAAAATGGTTACTTATAAGAAGAATCCAGAGAGATTTTCATAATAAGCCTTCGACATTAAGCTAGACACTTAATGTCGCACCCTTTTGTCTCACTTTTCCCCACTTGTCATTTCTCATAGTTAATACGTGCATGTAGCAGTAAGCATAAATTTAGCTTTGTTTTTATTTTGCACATTTTGTGTATGGTGTCAAACACAGGATAGGAAAACTCCTGACCGACTTGTTGTAGACAATGTGTAGAATCATGTTACCCACAAAACAATGTCATGTTAATCTTTCTCCTGATCAACAATCCATCTGCAAATATTCAAAGCAGTATTTTATTCATAATAACTTAAAATTGAGCTGAGCAGATAACAGTGGCTGCCTGATGAATCTTGGACTCACAACCTTCTAATGAATAGCCTAAAGTCCTAGAACGTTTTGTGAATAAAGACCTGGTGGATTATGTAGCCTACCTACTTCTCCTCCCACCTACTGTGTGCTAAGCCTAAGCATGGCACTACTCTATTTACACAATGTACAGACACAGTCTATCATACGTGTGCACTGGCAAATTTTTTGTTTTTCATAAGCCATGCGTCAGTGTGATAATGCATCAGCGGGACCAGTGGTGTCAAACATGGTGAGTAAGGTCAATTCAAGCTGAAGTCAAAAAAGTCAATATCATCTGCCCGCCTTGATGTATTGAACACTGTTATTGGTAGCAGGCACCTGTTTAGTGGCACTAAAGAGGCAGGAATGCTCTGTGATGGAGGTTCAATTGTGCTAGCATTGCAGTGAAGAAGTGCAAATTTCACCCCTCTAATGTGGGTATTAAGGCCTGAGGCTACTCCATAATATCCAGCACCTGGCCTTTCACTGACTTGAATAAAAAAATAAGTATTTGGGTAGCATTATGCAAAAATTATACAGGATAGAGATGCTTTCTCATTCATCTGGACACTTAAATTAGAACTAAAAGCAAATGCAGTGGTCTTGCGTATTAATCTCCTTAAAATAATATTCTAAAAGCTCATCCTAGATGCTTGTGCAGTACTTAATAAAACAACACTAAGAAAAAGAAATGGATTACACATGTTTAATCAGGAATGAAGATAAGGCAGTGCTGTTTGTTTTAGTACAATTTTGTCTCATTAAATCCTATTGATACAAAAATATAAAACTGAACACATATATATCATTTTAACACTTTGTTTAAACTGCAATGAACCAGCAAAGCACTGCAATACCAGTGTGTCCAGGGTGTATTCCCAGCATCTTTAAATGGCCCTGAGCAGGATGAAGATGACAGGATAAAGGAGATCATGGTGCCTTTTGGGCAAAGTCTCCACACACTGGGCTTTACATAAAAGGCTTCACCACAAAGCTGTGGTTGGACCCAGAAATCATAGCATTGCATTTTATAGACACCTACATCTAAAGGGATATACAGCTGAAGGTTAAGGGCCTTGCTCAAGGGTCCATCAGGGGTAGTTTAGCACAGCTGGAAGTTGAACTCTGATCACCTAGTCTGGAGTGTTAACACATCTTCACACATATGTGGATATAGTAAACATTTGCTTTGCTTCTGGACTGAAACCCAACATTTAGCTGTAAGAAACAGACTTGATGAGCACAAACTCGTAAGAAAACATGCATTTAAAACAGTCACAGAGAAGCTGCAAGTCTTCTGAGACGTGGGTAATGCCTTACAAACAGATGAAAAGGGCAAGGAAGAGTAAGAACGGGAAAATTGTAATGGAACTGATATGAGGTGTGCCTGTAATTCCCACTTTATGTGGTATGTAATGCTGTGCTATTGTGTATCCTAGTGTATTTAATACCAGTACGCCATGTACAGCCTTCCTTCCAGCATGGCTGCTTAGCACCAAATATCAAACAAATGCGAGGCGGAAGCGATATCTTGCACATTTTAGTTGCACACAGGGGAAATAAGGAACATTAATGGCTAGACTAATTTCCACGGTCTCTACGCAACACGTATGACGCAGTGGTATCAGGTAACGCCGCGGCTCGTTAACGGGCGCCAATTAGCGGTGACTTGGCGCTACCGCTGGTGTAACTTTACTGCCCTCTGCTGGCCGAGCAACGCCAGCAACATGCCACAAATGACTACACATCGCTCATCCAGATTCACGGCACATCCATAATTTTTGGCTGC
The DNA here is from genome assembly GCA_034779995.1 of Parotocinclus haroldoi. NCBI lineage: Eukaryota > Metazoa > Chordata > Actinopteri > Siluriformes > Loricariidae > Parotocinclus > Parotocinclus haroldoi. Next base: position 31,251 of record JAUZST010095865.1, read on the forward strand.
TGACTGTCTGAGCTTCTCTTATAGCATAGCTTCTTATTTACAGCGATCCCATAAATAACAGGTTTCTAAAAAGGATATACAGGCGTATTCGGGCATTTGCGCAGGGCCTGTTGTCCCAGTCCATAAATTCTAATCCAAAGTCAGCTCATGTGCAACATGTTTTTGTATGGTTAGAATGGACTTGTGCTACGGTTATTTGGGGGTCGCAGTACAGCTAGAGAGCTATGGTTTGATCCTCGGATGTTGCCTGTATATAGTTTGCGTGTTCTCCCCGTGTCCAAGTGAGTTTCCTCCGGTTTCCTCCCACGTTAGGCTAATTGTCGCTTTTAAAACTGCCTCAGTGTGGGTGTCTACTTAGTATCGTTATAAACTTGCTCCTGTCAAGAATAGCCACTGATGCTGACGCTAATTAAACTATACTAACTTTCTGTTTGGAAAATGTGACTGTAATTCTTTCTTCTTGCAGTCTCTTAGAGCTGTTTAATGTCTCCTGTTGGGGCCAGGGCAGCAGTCTAATTCGCTAGCCTACCATCGAGACCGAGGCTTAATTCCCGGCAGTGCTTCAAACTGGGTTAGGCACAAATGCATGTTTCTGATGAAATCCAGAGACTAGCTCTGGAACCACAACACCCCATTGACCTTGACCAAGATAAACAGGCCTAAAATGTGAGGGAGGCTAATAGGGATGTGCTCACAGTACCTACATAAAGGCTTGGTAGCATTATTAGGCACAGTCTATAAGAATGAACACCTAAACTGGCATTAGACAAAGAATGACATTTTTCACAAGCGTGGAAAATTCAGCAACCAACTTCATGCAAATGTAGTGCCATGAAACAAGCAGAAAATAATAGAAGATAAATTGTGGTAGTTTGCAGAATGAACCACTACCCTTTCATGTGTGCATTAAGATATATGGCTACTCTACAGCTAGAGTCTGCATTGACCTAGAAGTTAAGGTCAAATATGGACCAGAAGGTCCTCTGCCAAGCCTGTTGCCACTGTTAGGTCCTTAACTTACAATTGATTGGATCAGATCTACAAGCAGAGGCAGCAGGTTAAAAGCCAAATTCCGTCTTTGCTCTGTGTGTGTGTGTTAAAGTAATTACCACAATGGTTGTGCGCCCGCTTGGTCCCACATTTGGACTAGAAACTGTTGATGTGTTTAGAGACTTTTTTGTGCATTTGCATCCATAAATGTATGTGCCCGACCTAGTAGTACTGCTTTATTTGTTCCCCCACTACCTTCATATTCTCTATAATCTATAAGTATGTAAACCGATCGTAATGTTCCATCATGTTTTCAGGGGAATCTCTGATCCATTGATATACTGTTTGCTTGCAGTTCTTGTCAAAATATCCATTACATTTACATTAGCTTTAAAAGACTGTGACTATGGTAATGTCTGCGCAACGGCCATTTCGGTTAACAAATTGTTTCACATAATGTAGTTATTAAACGATGCATACCTGCATATGTAAATGCATCACCTGGTAATTCACTGACCTGTATGATATTCAGCCTGTAGCCTCGAAGATGTAGGTGTATAATTACAGACACTGGAGGAACTTAATATCTGAATGAAATCATACAACACTTGATGATGGTTAATAGATCCCTGAGGTAAGATCACCAATCACAAATAACTCCAAGATCTATATGGTACAGCATAACAACATACAACATAACAGATGACCCACGGTTAGTGTTCAACCCAGAAAACATGCAATTGATTTCACACAACCTAAAACAATATGTTCTTTGAAGCCAATGAATTACACCAAAATTATTCAATACAGTTCTTTACACTTATTTGCATTTATCTGTTTCGCCTGTGCTTGTGCGCACAACAAGATTCAGATTCACCAGTGTATAAACAACGTTATTATGTCACGCCATGCGCAAAACTAAATAACATTCTGGATAAACTAAAACAATTCTTTTCACTGCTCAAAATCTCAAAAGCCAACCAGTGTCCTGTTTTACATTTTACAGTCAACCACAATAAGGTCGTGATGTTCGTTTAAAAGCACTGTGGGACATTTAGGGATTCTATTGTTTTTAGAACCACTCGTCCCACCCCCACTAATTCTTGCAGACAGAAAGTTGCCAGGTCTGACTAGTTGTAATGGTGAAGGACTGGAAGATATTTGGGTTTGTTAATATGTTCGATGTTTGCGTTGCTGATGTATTTAGTGTCCTTTTATTGTTTAGGGTGTGGTTTAGCATTCCATTGGAAAAGTTGCAGTCTGGGCGGGTTTAATTGGGCAGGAACACGGTAATCGAAACTGGCAACCCTGTGTTGTAGACCCTATGGTGAATTGTGAGGAACTTTTTCCCTCAAACTTGTTGAAAACTTTCCCGGATGTACATTCTTCCTGTCTAAGCTGTAGGCAGGCAGCACACAGCTGGACCCTTCATTCTTTTCATAGTGTGTTGTATTTGTGTTTAATGGTTTGGCTCTACGATGAGTTTTAAGCCTCGTTTGAGCCATTTGGGTTTGGCGGTGCTTTTTTGGGGGAGCTTGTCTTTCTGTCTTCAGAACACTGCACACAGACGCAGAAACAAGTGAGTACCCGACTGTTCAGCTTAAAATGCATAGTTATAGGTAGAGTGACGTGTCATTTTTAGGTTTACTGTGTTCTCTGTGAATTACGTTATTGAGTTCTTTACTAGCCTACCATTAAGCTGTACTTACAAATCAGAGCTTTCAAATGATCGCCAACGATCTACTTAAATCTCTGTAAGAGACAGTTTTACAGTTACTATCAGTTTATCTGAAAGATGACATGGTTACAGAATCAAACATACACTGTCTTCAGGAAAAAAAAAGTGAAAATTGGTGTTTATTACTCCTTGATGTCATTTAAATAGTCTGTTTTCGACTTCTAAGTCGTACTTCTACAATGAACTGGTATAATACATTATAGTTTTCTGCGAGAGAACTGCTTGTCCAAATAGGAATGCATGTAATAACAGTTTTCCTTTTTAGACTCCAGTCCGTCGACCTTGCAAGCTCAGTTCCAGTGGACGAACGTCTTCTAATTTTAGTTGTTCGTCAAGCTTACTAACCCCATCATATTATTTTCAGAAACTGGTGTGCGTTTATTGTGCAGAGGAACGTGAGTTGTGCGGTGCGCGCGCACACCCCCGCACTGGTTGAAGCTGAAGCTGCGCCCTGCGCACCACACCAGCCAGACTGCGAGCCATCACTGACGTAAGTAACACTGAGAGGGTGGGGTACAAGGTGGGGGCTCATGTCCCCCTTATGAGTTATGGAGAAGGACTGCATGTTCTAAAACATGAAGCGAAAAATGAGCTGTAGTTTATATAAAGCTATTAATTGTGGTACGGAGCAGTAAGGACGATTGTGGTACATGTCTGTGGGTCATGTTTATTTTACATTCTACATATATGAGCAAATGTCCCCACGAGGATAGGAAGATCTGGCTTTTTTACTCATTCAGGAGATTTTGCTGGTTTCCTCAGGGAAAATTGCAAATTTCTTTTAAAAAAACAATATAGTTGAAAGATTTCAGTTAGGTAACTGACATTAAGGTTCAGTTTCAGGTGTAGGTGGAACACAAATTCTCCACACTGATCATTATGTCTGGAAAGTTCCCACAAGGATAGTGAGACGACATGTGTGTGTGTGTGTGTGTGTGGCTTGGGTGGAGTGGAAGTTTAGCTGACATTTTCTGCAGTGTCCTTTTTCAGATTCATGTTAAAAAACAGGATCACATGACCACACAAAGCTTTCGCAAGCCCTTATTACTGTTTCTAGGACAAAATTCCACTCTTCTGTATGTAGAGGTAGATCAATGAAAACGATTCACCATAATTGTTTTATCTGGACCTTTAATCTCCTTGTGCAGCGCTGCCTGAGACGACCTTTCGAGAGGTCTTCTGTAATCCCAAACTAATGCTCACATGATAAACCTACAGCCTCGCTCAGATCATCCAGAATTACAGTCAATCTTACTTTTAGAAACAAAAGCTGACGCATGATATTGTGTCATATCAGATTTCATGGATTTATACCACAATTTCTTTAAAACATTGTGTTCCCGTAGGGAGTTGTAATTATCTGGGAGGATTTATGAGATCATTTTGATTGCTTTCATATGTAGCTAAACTCAAAGCTGTGAATACCCCCTCCCCATCACTCTTCGCCCTCATACCTTTTTATATTACTAAAGGGGAATCCAGTGTATGGTTGAAATGTGCTGTGTTACTCAGTGTACATACGCAACACCTCTTGCTTACATGAACATGAAATGAAGCACACAGGAATGTAATTAGAACCCAGGAATATTACAGTGATGTTCAGTGCTGCGTAGAATGCCAGCTTTATAAGATTTACCAGAAATAATACAATTTGTGCCCTGCCCCCTCCAACTATACATACTGTTATTACTGTGCACATCCAAAAGCTTGTGAAACAGACCAAGTGATGACAAATAAAGTAGTGCTGAAGGCAGTGCTGGCACATGAACTGTTCATTTAGAGCTTCAAGAATTGGGTTTCCATGGCAATGCTGGACATCCAAGTCCAATATGTGCAATGCAAAGCCTCATCTTAAGTAGTGTAAAGGTCTGTAAAGTTTGGTGGAGGATGAATGATGGACTGGGACACTTGTTTGTGCAAGACAACAAACACCAACATTCTATAAAATTTTGTGCTGCACCAGTTTTAAGGAAGGCAACGTCCTTTTTCAGCATAGCAGTGCTCCCACAAAGCAAGGTTCATTAAGTGAATATGAAGTATGAAGTGGAAGAAACTGTTTGCCCCGCACAGAGACCTGATCTTACCCACATCCAGGACAGCTGGATTTACGTGAAGCTCAATCTGTCTACCAGATCTTACACCCAACATCAGTGACCAACATCTGTAATGCTTATGTAGCTGAATGGACTCTTGCTCCTAAATCTATTAAAATGTCTTCTCAAAAGAGTGGATGAAGAGATAATCCCTCAATTTAAGTGTAATCCCTGGTTCAGGTCAGTTCTGGTTCAGTAGGGTATAAATCTGAGGTGACATTCATTCATTAGCATAATTAGCCAATTTTCATGAAAAATCACCATTATGGTAATGATTAAACAGTCTAAAAAGCAAGCAGAGATGTAATTATCTGTCTTAAAGGCCGAGAGTACACGACTGTATCTTGTCAGCATGTTTAGGGAGTTTGTGGGTGACAAAGTCAACATGGCCATGTAATATACTACCCCACCGGTGTGGTGACTCAGGTTTGAGTCCCTTCTAGCCAGGTCAAGCATCACACACAGGCATGACTTGATGTGCCTGAGGGAAGAAAGGCCAGATGGTTGATCATCCCCTGAAGCAACAGATTGCTGCAACAACAATCCCTACCCAGCACTGTGATGGACTTGGGCCCTGTTTAGAGTACATACTTGTCTCCAGGCAAAAAGAATGCACCAGATAAAAATTATGTGACAGTTGGGCCAGAAGGGACTAAAATGTCATAATATGACTTTTTTTGTACACAGAGAATATACAATATGTTGCACGTAAGGCACAGCATTTTATTTGTTTAAGCATTTCAAACTATTCAAAGACTATTCCGTTTTTTTATATAGTGGGATATAAAACAAACTCTGATAGCAGTCCTGAATTCCAGTAATGTCTGTATACTGAACTGGCGATTACATCCTAGAAAGCCAGATGTTATTACAAAATACTAGTTTAAGTAAAGAGAGATTAAAACTACAATCATGTTTTCATTTTGAGCGTTAAAAATTGTTTTCCAGGTATCAGACACATTTTCGACCGACATACAAAATCTCCTACAAGACTGTTTCTGAACTGGAATGGAGGTGCTGCCCTGGGTACCAAGGCCCAGACTGCAAAGAACTGAAAGGCTCTCCAAATAGACAGATAATATTTCAACCACAGCCATCTCCTCAGTCACATCCTGGGTACACTCAAAACACACAAAGTAGGAACTTGTCTTTTCTCTCCAAATGTAAACAACCACCAGATCTGATATGCAGTTCATTCTAACATATATCCATGTTATGGTTTAAATAAATCATATCCTGAAAACTGATTAGGCTTCTTTTCTAATGTTTTGTGGTCAGAACGAAGAGAGACAGAGCGGCAAAACGGCCGCCACGATGAGGCTGAGAAAACTCGTCAGTTAGAGGAAGAAGTACAGCGCCTCTCGCAAACAGTTTTGGATCTTCAGGCAGCCGTGACTGGCATGACTGCAAACTTGCGCACTGATTTACAGGAGGACACAAGCAAGATTCTTATTACTCTTCTCAACAACATGCGTTTGCCAGACAGTGCAAGAACAGAAGACACAGAGGAAAGCACAGTGCACCTTGATGGACATCAAGCAATAAGAGGGCTTTCCCATGATGAGAAAAGCATGGAAGAAGTGCTGGCCAGGCTTACTGATGTAGCCGATGCTCTGAAAAGCAAAGATAAGGCAATTGAAGAGCTACGGGATGCTGTGACAGGCCATGATGGCCAAATCCGAATGCTTATAGATGCTTCTCAGGGACCTGCAGTTACAGCTAGTGCTGCCTCAGACATTGATATCCTACAGAGTTACATTGACACAAAGTTCGACAAACTGAAGAAGGAGCTTGCTGTGGACTTGAAGGACCAGATAGCCAAACTAAAGCCTGTATGTGATGACAGGATTCTGAAGACATGCAAAGAGGACCAGGAGAGTAATTATGACAACCTAAAGACATTAGTGGACAGCAAGGAGGCAGAACTCAGGAAGGAGATCCGTGAACTACGGCTGGATATGGCCATGTCTGATGGGTTGGTACGCACTCACAGGCAAACGACTCAATTAAAAGATGAAGATGGTGATCTGCGAAAGACACTGCAGCGCATTTTAGAGGCTCATCAGGTCCTAAACATCCGTATGGACAATGAACTAAAACACCTGTCCATGTTGCAACTGGAGGATATCTTCGGCCCTCGGTTGGATGAGTTGGAAGCCCGAATGAATGTGACCGAAAGGAATGCAGAGACCTACTGCTTCTACGTGGATGAGAAATTAACCAAGAATCTAGCAGACGAGACAACAAAGATCCGGCAGCTCTTAGAAAACAGACTGAGTTCTATGGAAGACCAGTTTACAACCATGCTGATTGAGATGAGCAACAATTCCTTCCCAGGTATGTTCAGCGAGTCTGTCGATGCTCTTCAAACTCAAGTTAACTCTAACAAGCATGCCATTCAGGGGCTGGAGGATAAACTGAGCACCATTGGGCAAATATGCTCCAATGACTGCAAGTCAAGCCTGTCTGTTGACCCTCAAAACCTAGGTGGTCTGGAGATCATTGCAAAGGATCTAAGACACTACAAGAATGACATGGATGTCCTGAATAAGGATGTTGAAAACAATGCAGTCAAACTTGTTGAATTAGAGGGCATAATTGAGCGACTGGTGCTCAAAAATCAACAGAACACTTACAACATTCAGGATGTCCACAGCAAGCTGAACCCCCTGGCAGATAATGTAAGTGGTCTGACTGGAGCTGTGACAGGTTTAGGAGATGCCATGAGCAAGTTTAGCCAAGATCTTGAGACGCTGAACTCTAGTTGTTGCCTGATAGGGAAAGAAGGGTTGGTTCAGAGGCCATCAACTGAACATCCCCATGGAGACAAACCTGGTCTACGTGAAATGGAGGAGCTCAAGAACAGACTTGAGGGACTGAACAGTGACGTGGCTGCACAGATGAGCCTCTGTAAGGAGAATATAGCAACGGTGGCTAAAAATATGGCTTCGGTAGACAGTAGGGTAGCTACTTTGGAAAAGCTGTGTGGAAAGTTGTATGATAACAGAAATCAATTGCAAGAGATGAAAGAGGGCATGGAGAGAGACTTGGCAAAGATGAACTCCACTCTGCAGACACAATTTCGAGAGATCAGCAATCTACATAGAAACATGCTCGGCTTTCAGACTCAGCTTGCAACGCTAAAGGCTTCCACTACAAGTCAGCAAAGTAAGTCATTTAAATGTATTAAATATAAGTTTGCGTACTGCAAAAACACTATTTGTTTATTTGTTATAATATATGCCACACTAGCTAACAAAACAGGATAGTGTGGGAGTTTGTGTCACATAATGTGGCCACGAACCACCTACATTCACAGGAAAGTATATCCCCTGACAAAAATTACAGAATCATGGTGCTAAAAGGATGGTTCACTCAGTCTGTTATAACAGACATGACAGCAACATATTTTTTTTGGAAAACATCCAAAACATCAAGTTCCAACTGCTAAATTAATTATCATCCCTTTGGTTTTTTGACATGCAGTCCAAATGAGCGGGGAAATTATGTTAGGTTTTTTAGGTAGAATTTTTTATATAATCCCAAAGTTGGGATAGTATGGAAAATGCTTATAAACACACACACACACACACACACACACACACACACACACACACACACACACACACACACACACACACACACACACAGTGTTTTATAAGTTTACTTTGACTTTTATTTCATTGCAGGTAATATGAATATGAGAAATGTAATCTTTTGCTGGGGTAACAATTTCATTTGTTAATAAACATCCATTCCTGCATTTCAAGCCTGCAACACATTCCAAAAAAGGTTTAAATGAGGACAAATGTAGAGCAAGTAATTCATTAAAAAAAAACTTGGTGCAAAAGCAGCATCCAGGAGAGGTCTTTGAGGCGAAAAGTTGGCCAGACAAATGTGTGAGAAAATTAAACCGATGTACCTTAAAGAAAGATTGGAAAGGATTTGCATATTTCTCCATTTACAGTGCATAATATCATTAAACAAGTCAAGGAATTGGGAGGAATTTCCATGTGTAAAGGCCAAGGATGTAAGCGTAAGCTGAACGACCGGGATTTTTCAGATAGGACTGCATCAGAAACCGCCATTAACCATTAGCTAATATAACCGCAAGGGATTACTTTGATAAGCGTTACAATACAGAGTTATATTCACAAATAGAAACTTAAAACTTTACTTTGAAAAAACGAAGGCTCATGTTAACTACAGTATATCCAGAAGCGGTGTCGACTTCTCTGGGCTCAGAGGCACCTAGGATGGACCATCACACCCTTTTTTTTTAATGACGCTGTGTGCTCAGGACCAACGATAACAAGGACAATCTAGACTGTTGTCAGTCCAAATGTCAGGGTCTGTCATGATATGGGAATGTGTCAGTGACAAAATAACAAAGAGGCAAAATAACACCTGAAACACTTAATTGCTTGGTATCCTCTTTGCCAACATGTCTATTAAGTTTGGTGAACAACATTAAGTGCTAAATGCTTTACTTGTACCAACAGTTTTGGAATGTGTTGCAGTCCAGAAATGCAGAAGTGGATGTTTATTAACAAATCAAATTAATTTGACCAGACAAAACGTTAAATTTCTCAGATTCATTCTGCCTGCGATAAAATAAAAGTCAAAGTAATTGTAAGAAACACATGCATGTATTTTCAATACTCCGTTAACTCTATAACTCTGATCCAGATCTTCCACCTGTGTGGAGTTTGCATGTCCTCCCCATGCCCATTTAGGTTTATTCCAGGTGCTCTGGTTTCCTCTCACATTCCTTGTCTAGTGTGTTTAAACAGCATTGTCTGTCCCGCATATAGCCATTGATGTTGATGTGATGGTAAATAAATTAAGAAAACAAACAAACAAACAGTCTTAAAGGAATGCTATAATGCTTTCTATTGTTTCAGTACAAGTCTCTTGTTGGGGCCAGGTTTTCTTTCCCAAAGTCATTAATGTCTGTAAGCACTCCCATTTAACTATAGATTTTCATTCAGATTTAACTTTTGCAAATGATTATATTTATTTCCTCAACTTAATTTGCTTCACGAAGGAAGCATTCAGCTATAAAAAGTCCACCAATGGACTTCTCTCCATTAAACTCTATAACGTCTAAACATCTAAACAACTGTGGGATTTCTAGATTTTCTCTCATGTCTATGCTATAGTAAACGGATATACCAGTAATTTGAACCCTGTGCTGTTTATTTGGGAACTTTGGCTGGCCCCAGTATGTAAATGGAATTGTTGGCAGATCAAGTAGGGTACAGTTCTTCTGCCTCCAGAGAATGTATAATCGCAGCTCTAAAATAATTGGTACTCTTGGTAAAAATGTATGTATTTAGTACAAACAGAAGTATAAAATGTTTTAACAAAACCACATGGCTTATCAGTACTCTCAGCACAATCTACTTTTGCCAACAGCATTGAGTATTCTCCTACAGTGCTGGATGAATTGGAGAATAAACACCAAGGGATCTGAAACTCTCATCAATAAATATTCTCACATGTGGGCTCTCCTCTATAGCACACCAAATAGATTTTCAATGGCAGTAAGGCCAGGGATGGCATGAATGGGCTGCTGTACCGGGGTTAGTGAAACCTTTGATTTGGTGATCTTTAAAACAGTGTGGTTTCAAACAGCTATTTTGGGTCTTTGTCCTGTACAAATATAGTCAAGAGCTGTTGTATGGCGTCAAAATAGGTCCTAAAGTTTTGTGAACCAAAAAACAGAATCCGTAACCAAAAAATTACATTTTGTAGTAAAAACCGGTTTGTAAACAGAATACTTCTGTTTGTAATCGTCTATTTTGAGTTTAATATTGTTAGTATCCGTTTTCGCTTTCTTTGCGCCTTTTCTCCGTTACTCTTCTCTCAGTCTTGCTTTCGCTTCCAAAAGATTCTCGCTTTTGACTTTTGGACCTGATTTGACGGTGGGGCGGGTTCTAGGCAATCATTGGCTGCTGGAGTTAAGCCCTGCCCACCATCTTATTCTACAGAGCCCGCTATGTCAGTGAAAGCACGAAAGTCTTTTACCCCATTGGAAAATGGTCAGGAATAAACACAGGGAAGATAGTTTTAATAATTATCTCTGTTGGTAATGCACAGTTCGTAGTATAGGCGTACAGTCACACTATTAACTTGTTAATCTAGGTGATATTTTGATAACATAATATTAAGACTTAATGTTAAGATGTAATAAATTGGAACAAACCACCAAGCAACAGGCATTCATTACATCATTTTATATAGCTATATCAGTATATTGTATTTTACAGATGGGGCTTACCTCCAGCAGCCTATGATTGCCTAGATCTCGCCCCACTGTCAAATCGGGTCCAAAAGTCAGAAGTGAGAATCTGTTGGAAGCGAAAGCGAGACTGAGAGAAGCGAAGAAACGGCGCAAATACAGCAAAGAAGGATACTTCAACAATATTGAACTCAAAATAGATGATTACAAACAGAAATATTCTGTTTAGAAACCGGTTTTTATTACAAAATATAATTTTTTGGTTACGGATTCTGTTTTTTGGTTCTCCAAACTTTGGGACCTATTTTGATGCCATAATGGTATGGGTAACTTACACATCTGTAAAGTCACCATTTATGATGAAAGGTACATACAGGTTTTGGAGCAACATATGCGGCCATCTAAATAACGTTTTTTTCTGTTTATCTCAGCAAGATAATGTCATGTGTTATGTGTTACAACAGCGTGGCTTTGTAGTAAAAGTGTGTGGGTATTAGGCTGGCGTGCCAGCAGTCCAGACCTACCTCCCACTAAAAATGTGTAGTGCACTGGGCTGCAGAGCATTATTTCAACATGATAACGACCCCAAAACACACCTCCTGGACGACCACTGCCTTGCTAAAGAAACTGATGTCTCCCACCATAACATCCACCAGTTATGCTGTCATGAAGGAGAATAAGAAGATTCCAGTGGCAACCTGTAAAGCTCTATTAAACTCCAACAAATAGAATAAGGCGGTGCTGGAAAATAATGGTGGCCATACAATACAATACAAAACACTTTGGGCACAATTTGTCCATTTTTACTGGAAACTCACTTTTGTTTCCGGTGGTTTGGACATTAATGGCTGTGTGTTGCGTTATTTTTAGGGAAATGTACGCTGTTACAATCATCGTGTGCGTTCTGTTAAAGTAACGCTATCATGTTTCGACCACAAGACGGCGCTGTATTACCAGGATCCAAGAGCAAGCTTCTCACTTAAGCGTCAGAAGCGTCAAAATCGTGAAATTAGAAACGTTTTTGTCTTTTTTTTAAAGGAAAGAACTAATTAAATGACCTTTAAAAATGTTAGAGTGCTAGACCCCACACCAACAGAGAACTAACCCAAATCAAAAAGATGAAGGGGACAAGAAATAGTAATAATGAGAAATTGTAATAAATGATAATAATTAAGTTATATAAGTTTTTTTAATCAATGAGTCAGTCGTCCTACAACACTTGGGTCGGAAATGTAGGTGAACTGTTCTAAATGGAAACGATAACACACAAAAAATGTTATATGTTAGCGTACTTACTTTAGCTTAATGGGTGACGGTAGGTGACGTCACTGAGCCACCACGAAGGATTATATTAGTGTACCTGTACTACCGCTCACAAAAAGTTGGGGATATTTCAAAATGAAGGATCCCATAATTAAAAATATCCTAACTTTTGTGAGCAGTAGAGTTTTGTCTAGCTTTACATATCACCAATAAAATTGTTTCGAATTGACAGTTGATCAACAAATGTATAACGGTAACTATGGCAACAGCAACGCATTTCGAGGCAATAAAAATGTCCTACGCAGTAACATTAAGATAATTCTCAGATTCTACAGGTAAATTAAATGACCATAGACCGTATAAAAAACATTTGTTTTGAATCTACAGCACTGACGCTACAGGAATGTATGAGAAGTTATCCTAATGTTAATACACATTTGTTAGATGAAAAGTCAGTGAAATGCTAACTGTACAACTGTACAAATTTGACCATTTAATTTATGAGATATTAGGGGAATATGAGCTGTTCTTGCAGTCCTAGAGAAATTATGGCTGGTATGTTTCTATTTTAGTCTTAACTTTAGATTGTATTATTGTGTATCACTTTCATTTTGTTGTGCAGAATTGACTGGGCACAGGTGTAAGCCTTTAGACTGGGGTAACAGTGTATCACAGGGATTACTGATGCAGTGCTGGGGTGGGGAATAATCCTCCCATCCAGCCTCCCCTCCCTTAGTGGTGCTACTGTGTGAGACACGTGACCTGACCAGTGGCGGACTAGTCTGTAAAACCTTTGTACCACCCGAGCGACTCCTTTTATGTTTTTCACTAAAACCTGTGTTAATAGGGTAAAGGAAAATGTATTATCGTATTATGGTACATTATTTTCTTTTAGACACTGTTTTTTTTGTTAGTTTTGAGCTTTTTATTTTATTTTTTTATTTTAAGCTAAATTATAGTGTGGTTTTAATAATTGGGTGTGTTTAGTTAATCTTTTTACAATAAGCAATAATGACCCAGTTCGGCATGTATTAGTTTTAATAAAACGAACAAACATGCACATGCGCAGTGATGCAGTGCACGCGAGCGCGTGAGTGTGCGCGCGTGCGGTTTCGGTTAGCTGGAAGAGTCTGGAGGAATAACGAGAGTAAGGAGTGAGAGCGTTTCGGTTCTGCTGGTGGACAAGAAACCGATTTACATATTGGATAGTGGATCATATAAAGCGGCTCAGGGGGATTGGAAGGGATTCTGGGAGGTGGTGTGGATTGTGGAAGGTGAGAGATGCGTTTAAACATAAGCTGAGTTTTAAATTGTTTAATCAACAAATGTCGAGTGACGAGTAAACACTATCCATACCGGTTAGCTCGTCTCATGCTAGCTCTTCCTGCTG